>KK118738.1:315920-381876 GCA_000611955.2 Stegodyphus mimosarum | reverse complement strand
ATTAATCTTAAGTCAAACTTAAATAATTAAGTGTTACATGAAAATTTGCTACACAACATCTGTGATGAAAGTAATTTCTAATATTATTTTTCCAATGCTACAAACTTTATGGGTATCGAAACGTCGTCAAGTGTCAAGCAATATTAAGAAATAAAGAAGTTGTAGGACCCTCTGGTCTATTTAGTAGTGCAACAACTGAAATGCGTGTAGAAATTACACAGGAGAAGAGTGAAAAGAACCCTTTATTAACTCTTGTAAAATTCACAATGCGTCAACTTGACGGTAACAAACTACGCCTCACTCTGGAGGTAACTCAAATAGCAAGAACTAAACTAAACATTTGAAGATATTAACAAGTAGTAGAATTACGCTACAGGGCTCAGAATAAACTTTGATACTACCCTTTGATCTTAGCCAAAAGGCCGAGGGCTCAGACTATCCTGTTTCCTAACAGAGCGTTGAAAATCTAGTAGCAGCAAAGTAATAGCTGTTACGCCACGTTAACCAGCAATAAATGCTAAGCAGAAGCTCACGGCTACAAAAGCACAGTGTTCGCCCACTCTCTAACTCTCCCTTCTAGAACTCGGTATTTAAACCCGATCTCCTCAAAATAGAATTTATCAAATTTAAATATTCTGGCATTGACAATTAGGGAAAGTTGAGACTTATAGGAAAGTACGTAAAATTAAATTAAATTGATTATTTAAAATAAATATAAATCTCTACAAAGATAATAATTATTTACGTACAAACATGCGTCGAAGAAAAATTTAATAATTTAGAAGAAAGTATATGTTGTTGTTATTTTTTTCAAGTTTTGTCCCACTTAGAAAGTTTACATAATTTATTTATTTTTAGTTTAAATTAAATTAAGTCATTTAATGATTAGAATTATTTCAAATACGTGTGAGTGTAAGACTTTTAATATTTAGTTCTGAATATATTTAAATGCAAAGTTTTGACCAACAAAAATGCCTTACAGATACCAAATTTTAGATTTCAGATAGAAAATAAATGTACACTTGATTCTTTTTTCCTTTGCGATAATATCAGTATTATTTATGTATATCTTGATAAATATTTAGCAAGTAAAATTTAAATTTATTTAAAATATTTTTTATTTAGTTTATAAGGTATTTCTCCCGCCTTCTTGGCATGCCTTCGTGGACGCTCTGCGCGTATTCGAGAAGTCCGTGGTTTGAGTCCCGCCGAGGGCATTGCTCATGTTTCATCTCTTCAGCTTCGAAATAACCTAATGTCTCTACACTGGCGCCCGAACTAAAAAAGGTGGTGGATGATGATTCTCCACTACCTAATCCCCAGTCGCCTTTTAAAAGGGGAGTAAATAAGGTATTTCTCCCTCCTTCTTGGCATGCCTTCGTGATGCAGTGGTCAGCATTCTCGGCGCGTACTGGAGAGGTCCGTGGTTCGAGTCCCGGAGAGGGCATCGCTCAATTTTTCATCTCTATCTGATTTCAAAAAGCTCCTAATGTCTCTACAAGTTAATAAAATTTTTAATTTTGTTAAAAAAATTGTGGCCTATCAGCTGTTTTCGGCCCATGCATCGATTTGCATGCAGTTTGAGTTTGAGACCATTGGCCTAATGGATCACCATGCTAATTTGTTAACATTTCCTGTATAATATTATTGACTTAAACACAAATGTAGAGTTCGAAACTCATTTAAAAATTACAATCATTAAACTGTCAAAATCTGAGTTTTCTTCCCTATTTTTTACTTCATATTTATTCATGCAGAAGCAATAATTAAAATCTGCTTTTCAAAAGTGACAAATGAGCTCTCTGATACCGGTATATCAGTTTTCCCTTTCATATGTAATCAAAATGAACTCAAATTAATCTTACGAATCGTGTGGCATTATTTTTGAAAGATTTATGTCTACCTGTAAGCAGATATGTTTTTCATAGTGAAGGAAAGTTTTCAAGACAAAATTAGAATACCAAATGAGCCTCAAGGTTTAATATCCTATTCTGCCTATCGTCCAGACAGCTGTAATGACCTATTTCATACAAACCATTTCTATTAGTTACGAAATGAATAATACTTTTAAAGTATTTATATATCAGCGGTTTGTACAAGAGCATTTATTTTATTACCTACTTAATGCGGCCTATTTTTCTGACATTTCATCTGTTTTTAACGCCTTTAATAATTGAAGTTATTTTTGCATTTATTTATTAATGGCTAAAAGTGTTAAACTGTTATAGTTTACTTGAGTTTCGTGCACCTGTACTTTTTCTTCCTTTAAAAACTTATGTTCTTCAAGAATATCGTTTGAACTAGGTCTAAAAAAGTAGCATCAGTTGTGAATTTAAATCAGAATAGTGAATTTAACTCGAGTGCATTTAATGTGGTGCAGCGAGAAATATAAAACTATAAAAACCTGCAAAGGAAAACGAGTTTGAAACGTTAACTAGTTTAGGAAGGACTGATATCAGGTATCTATTCTAACACGTCCAAAATGCAAAATTAAACGAAAATGCAATCAAAGAATCTCACGATGCAAGAGTTTAAAGCATTATTTTTAATCGATGATTAGACAGTGATGGCCACGAGTGATGACTGTTTCCGTGTTGGCTACAGGCATGGTCGAAAGGTTAAATAAAGTAACGGATGTTTCTGAGCATTCGAGCAGCTTTTTTCTATTTTAATTGTAATACCTTACATTTGCGGGAGTTATTAAATTAGTTAATTTATTTTACAGCTTAACACTTCTATTAATAAATTTTTCGCATTGTATCTTATTTAGTTGTTTACTTAATTGACTGTGAAAAAGTAAAGTATATTTTTATGACAGAAAATGTTTTGTAATTGATGCATGACACACACATCCACTTGTAATTTTCGTGCATTTGCGTTTATAAATTGGTAAAATTTTAATGTTAGTTTGAAAGAACTTCCAAATAGAAATGTGAGTGCACTTATGAGAGAGCACGTCAGTTTGAAAAAGTAAGTTACTACATTTTTGACCTTTTAAAGATGACTACGTATAAATAACTGTTGTCATTATTGCCAAACCGATTGCTAGAATTTACAATTTATAAAAATATTTGTATTTCTGGTATATCACGTTTTAAATTTCTGTTATTTGTAAACTCATGCGTATATACACACTCCTATTGGTGAAAATTGCAGTAAGGAATCATGCGAATTAACTAAAGCTTACAGAAAGTATAAAAAAGAGTATGATATCCATTTCTGAGTGATAGTGCATGGGTGGACTGAGAAATTCTTTCTGAACTGCCTTATTAGCCGTATAAATAGAAGGCTCTGTGGGAATATTAAAAGTAGTAATTTATTTCCTATCAGCGGTAAACGTTTCATGAAAAGTTACTAGCCGTCATCGATGACAAAGGACCCCATATAAGTGAATTACGCCGTTTGAACGAGGACAAATGGTCAGTGGAAGATTTTATATCATAAAACTGCAGCTCGTATGGGGCATAATGCCTCAGTAGCAATGCGTGGGTATAAGCGGTCTTAGGACAACCGAAAAAGTCACAACCTTGGCTTATCTTAATATCTTAAAATCACGAAATGTTACATCAGCACAGGACAAACCCCTCAACTGCATGATAGTGACGGCTCGTGCAGCTTCATCTCGACAGTTGTCACAACGTTCGCACACTGCTGTCGGTGTACCATTGTCAATTTCAACAGTTGGCTGGCATCTGCTGCGCTGTGATTTCTATGCATGCATTCTTTTGTGCAGGAATTCCCTGATGCACAACTGTTGGCACCTTCGGCTACAGTGGGTTCATGAGCACAGCGCCTGGCATTCTGATCTTTTCGGACAAATTCCGCTTTAATCTAGAGTACAATGACGGCTGACTATGCGTTAGATAGTGTAGGAGTGAAAGGCATCGCCCGAAATACATTATCGAGCGTCATATTGGAGATCTCCAAGCATGTTGTTCTGGGCTTCGTCGACTATGATGGGGGATTTCACCGGTTAAGAATTGAAGAAAATGTTACCAGCAATCGCTGCTTCAGGAGAGTTCTGCAACGCGAAGTCGTACCTTTCATTCCATACATTTCTATAGTTGTATTTCAACAGAAAAATGCCTTTCCACATGTTAAAAATATTCAAGACTTCTTAACATACTAGATGCTGCTTCTTGAGTTGGTCAACACCAGACATGCCGCTTATTGGAAATGTTTGCGATTTCGTAGACCGGCAACTCGTTTGTGACATTTATTTCATAGTCGTTATAGATTAATTTTGAGCTTGGATAGAAGCAAAATGGAATGTTATTCCTCAGGTATACATTCAAAGCGTGCTTGATTCAATACCATGATGAGCGCGAGCTCTTAATTTAGCATATAGCATCTTAACCAAATACTGATTTTGGGCATTTAATATCCATGCATTATTCTGGGAATTCGACTGCTTCTTTTTATTTCTACAATTTTGTGTGGAAAAAGTTTCATTCACGTTTTATGATTCCTTCATGATGCTGCAATCTTCATAAATAGAAATGTACATCCACACTGCTAAGATAGTCAAAATGAGTATAGAAATGATAGAAAAATCTTTAGGTATGAAATTTTGACTTACAGTTTTAAGATTTCTTAATTTCATGTGTTACGTCTAGAAGAAGTAAAAAATGAAAGGAATACATTTAATAATTAACATAAAATTTAAAAAGTGACTAAAATTAACCATTTTTAAATTACAGTAAGCATCATATATCTTGAGATTAACGATCTCTTCTAATGTGCTTTGTTAAAATTAAACAGTCGATTTCCATTATTGTTGTTGTTATTATTATTATGATGATTATGATTATTATTATTAATCACAACTTTGCTACTATTGCTTTGATTATGCAGTTAAAGAAAATACTTGTTCTCAAAATTTCTTATTAGTACTTTTGTTTTGAAAATAAATAATTGTTATTTTAACTTAAAACATACGGATAAAGAAAATATTTATATCACGTGAAGCTCTTTCAGAATTTCTCTTTTTGGTTTATTACAGTTAGATTGTTATCGTTATTACTATTTTTAATTTAGAACATGAAATAAAAATAAATAAACCGCATTTATGTAATATGAAATTCTTCTTAAAATTGTCCAATGTTGTAATTCTCTTTTATAAAACAAAGTAATTTTTTTAATTCATGATTCCCGATCATTCAGAATATTACATTTGCTGCCTTATTGGCTTTACCGTTAAAACTCAAGTGTACGGCTATCAAAAAAACCCTGAGGTAAAGTCAAATTCAAACCGATGAACAGCATGAGCATGTTTTGCATTTCCAACATGACAGTTTCTCAACGGGTGGCCATTACGATTTCTAGTCATTGCAGCGATCTGTCGAGCTTAACAAAACAACCGGATACTGATATACTTGAATAACAAGTTGACATCCGAAATATCACCACCAGCTGCCTCGCGCACTACATCATCATCATCTACAAACGAAAGAGATACAGCGACAAGGCACATTGCATAAATTTAAAAATACTTTTATCCTGATTGCTTAAAATGCGGTTGAAGCTTTGTTCTATAAAAATTGTTTTATAAGAGAGATAAATTTAAGACAAAGTATAAGAACTAAATCTTGTATAAGACATTACATTTTTGTATAAGGTAAATTATTTGCTGTTTCTAGATACCTGTAAAAAGTATAATTTTTTTATTGAAAATCAATTTTTATGCTGCCTCCAACACAGTTGTTATGAATTCAGAGATAAAATTATAGGATAGCATGCAATGATATTTTTCGTTAACAAAAGAGTAAGGAATGTTTTATATCAATATATATTAAAATTTTTATTAGTTAATTAATATTTAATAAATCTAACGTTTTGCTTTCATTCAGGACTTGAACTGTTTAAAGGTTTCGAAGTATATGCGTATATAAAGAAAACATAAAATAAACTTGGACTATGAACTTTTATTGTAATTATTATATAATTATTAATTGCGCTATTCAGCTTCTAATTAAATCATTAGTTTCCATAAAGAAGGTGAATAAAATGTGCAGTTTTTTGGTGCATGATTTTCTCATTTGCTAGTTGAATAATCGTCAAAATTAACCTCATTAGTCTTTACGCGAAGTTGGCCAAAATGCCACATCATGCTAAACGTATTTTTAAAAGGAAAAAACTAATACACTGTTACTAATACAGGATTGCTGCAAATGAAAGATCTGATTGCGCAGTACTGCCAATATGTGCTCATTTTTTTGAACCTGCAGCTTAGACCGTATGCAAATTCCCGGTCGCATTACATATAGATACAAAGGCGATTAAATATTATGCCAGTTTCCATCTGCTTTTTTCGAATAATGAACATGATAAAGTGTGCCATAGAACATATAAAGTGCCCTCGATTTTTATTTGTGGCCTTAAATTGGAACATTTCGCACCCAGAGGCAGCACTAAAAACAGCATGTAATGTGAGGACTGCAATCACATGCCGTTGATTAACTAAATTGCTTTCAGCTGATACGAATCTCCAAAACGAATGCAGTCATTGTCTATCATAAGTTAAATTTTTTAAACTGAAAGCCATCATTCAGTAGATTTTACGTGAAATAATGTGGAGGTCACATATAAGTTGGAATTTCTGCTGTTTAACTAAATTTAAATACTACTTAGATATTAATAATTCACGCATGTAAAACAACAAGACTCAATACCTTGAATATATATATATATATATATGTGTGTGTGTGTGTGGGATATGATATGAGACTGTATGTTTGTAGCCGACAGTTTGTAGAAATTACGAGAATATAACAGTTTTTTTAATAAATTTTAAATATCAAGGCTATCAAGATTTCTTTTTATTTAAAATCTTGATCAGGCAATAGTTGACATCCAAGATAACACGATATTCTCCAACGCACTAGCTTGCTTTCAGAAAACAATCTAGTGATGTCATATTTTGCAAGAGTTCTCGTTGGCAATTTTTATATTACCAGTAAAATATAGTTTTCGAAAGAGTTAAGCAATTATGAGTACTAAATAGTTCAAAATATTAAAATACACATATATATATATATATATATATATATTAGCATGCTTAAGGATCTAAAAAAGTGACACATTTTTAAAATTTTCATGTATAATCTTTGAAAAGGTCTTAAACGTGTTGTGAATGCGAATGGCAGTTGTTTTAACTATCATGCGCAGTGCTTTTCTCTTATGATTTTTTCCTTAGTGCATAAAAATCGTTCATTTTAACATTAACTGTTATACCTTATAAGGTATTTCTCCCGCCTTCTTAGCATGACTTCGGGGTGTAGTGGTCAGCACACTCGGCGCGTATTCCAGAGGTCCGTGGTTCTAGTCCCGGCGAGGGCATGCTCATTTTTCATACCTCCTGCTTTGAAATAACCTAATGTCTCTACAACCTTATAATTTTCTTACATGATTTTTAATCTCAATTCCTAAATAAAATTTTAATTAAAACGCAAGCACACATCTACTCTGTGTTAGTGTCGTCGACTTGTTTAATACTGTAAAAAAGATTATGACCAGATTTTTTTTCAGTTTAAATTAAATTGTTTGTTAATTACATCTTATCTCTAAAATTTATAAAGGTGTCTGATAATCGCGAATTTTGGAATTACATTGATGTTAATTTCAATTAAACAATTTGTTTTAAGCTTAGATGCTATATGGGTTGGCCATATTGCAGCTACGGACAATCCACGAGCTCTTGAGACTGCTCTTTAATGCCTTAAATGCAGCTCTAGATGTAACACAGAGATGTTTTTTTTTTCTTAAATGTAATGCTAATCTGAAATGAAAACATTGCTAAGACACGTTTTCTTATTAACTAATACTTTACATTTTTAAAACTTTCATCAAATTTCTAGTGAATTTATATAGTTTCAAACTGCGCCCCGTACGCTGGCCATCAGTGCAATATAGAAAGCGTAAATAATTTCTTTTTTGCAACGTTTCTTCAGTGGCAATGCTATTTTTCTAACGAGTAATGATTATGGAAACAGCAGAAAAGACAAATACATTGGCAACACGCTGCATTGCCAAGGTACCTCGAATGTTACTGAACGGCGATATGAATATGTAAAGCTCTAACATGTAACGAAAAAAAATCTGATGTGGTCAGCGCATGACTTACCGCCAGTTCTAAGTCTTAACATGCAGTTAGCGAATAACAGTTAGCGAGCTTTAAGTAAACTATAACCTCCATCTGATCGTTTGTAAATGCAGTCTAATTTATTTATAAAGTTAATGGTTTAACTTTAACTATTAACATTACTCATTTTTTATTACTTTATACTTCCATACAATGGACAATGATAACAATACGTAGTCTTGTATATATCCGTTTTCATGCTTTGATCTGAAATTATCTCATCGATCATAGTATATCCTCTAAGCCTATAATGCTTTGGATTAAAGAATCAGTAATTTAACAATCACAAAATGTTTAAAAGCAACGTATCTTTAATATTCTCGACAGAGTGTGAGGTGTTACCATGCACATTTTCAGTCTTTTTGCAGTGTATTATATCAGTGTTTTTTTTTCCTAAAAAGGTAACTATTTTCTTTTTATTTTAGTTCTGTTTATTAAACATCACATTCTTCTCTCTTACACTATATTAAATTCAACAACAAATCACAAAATCTTTAAAATCAGCATATCTTTAAAATTCGCAATAAACTGTTAATTGTTGCTATACAATTTTTCAATCTTTTCTCAGTTTATGATATCTGTGTTCAGTTTTCTGATTAAGATAATCATAAGAATATGATATGTAATGAGCCATTGAGCTACATGTTCATGAAACAGCACACCTGCTAACATTATTTAAATCCACAGATGTAAAATTCTTGGTTGAAAAAAACGAGCTTCAGATCTGAGAGCTTCTAATATCGCAAATGTTTTATCTCTATCTACATTTTAATTCTGAGTGAATATTGGTTTTCTAATTATACCTATTTTTGGTTCAGAGGATGATTTGTAACCCCCCATTCCGTGGATTGTTTTAACTGCCCAGCCCATCTCTGCAAAATGAGATTTTATCAGATTAAATTCATTTTGTTTTAAAAAGTTTTTCAAGGTATCCTTTTTCTCACTTCCTCTGCGGGGTCAGTAGTCAGAGCAAGAGTAGCATTTCCTTCCACTCATTGTTAAGATGAAGGAAGAAAATAAGCTTGTTCATCTTCATAATTTATTGCTTAAACAAAAGTTCAAAGGCGAATCCGTGTATAGCTGTTTATTCCTATCTAAGTGAGCCCAAAAGTGGATCACTTATCAAAAATGACTGGACCTATTACTTTCCCTTTAACTCACATTTCCACCATTTGACGAATACTTTGATTTTTGTATATAATTTGACAACAGCTGTTTTTTAATTAAAACGAAAATGATGCTTGAATATTTAGATAAGTGTCGATACTTTTATTCGTTCTAAGCAGATGCTTCCTTACTTTAAAGAATTCATTAATGAAACATTTTGAATTTATAACGTGCCATCGCATTGTCGGCTGGATGTCTTATTCATTTCTACTTTAAAAAAATCACAGATCTGGTTCCTGTATAACCAACACTTCATCTATAAAATCGCTATTAACTTGCAACAACGCTTCCCCTAAGAACAACTTCTACCTCGCAATTACTTTTATCTCTGCTCCTAAGAATATAGTAAGTTCCTTTACATCCATTCGGAGGATCAAACCTTTTAAAATTCTCTATTCACTGTTCAAAAAACTTAAATTTCTCTTTATTAAATATGTTTTCCAGTTTATAAAATTTTAATAATGAAGATGTTTATAGTGTATTGCTGGAATACATATTTTACTTTAGAATACATATTTTATCTAACAACAAAACATCTTTTTTGTTTTTTACTAGGTGTTCTCTCGGAGCGTCCACGCTGTCTCATTTAAACATATTTTCGTATAAATACTGAATGCTTTGTAACTTCTTCCTGAAAAACACTTTTTGAAACAATTTACGAGTTTTTATTTTATTTTAAACAATCAGTCGTGCTGATTAATTATGTTCTTAACCTTTCATTTCTGATGCATGGAGCTATCACCAGAAACATATGCAAAATGACGTAATGTTTACTCCCAAGCGGCAGAGGTAAGACAGCACGGTTATCCATGTCAGGAAGAAACCGTTTTGCACTTGAGCGTCATTTTCACGATCAAAATCAAAGCTTCTCAGTCGGCACACGGCCGACTTGGCAGTTCAAAAACCAGTTTAGATCCTACGTCGATGTCGGTTCTATATCTGTGTCGATCTTACGTAGGTATTCTATAGAGTAATACTATAATAAAAATTGTTTCCACTTGATTATGTGCCATAACCAATTATAAGCCTTGTTTGCGCTAGTCAGTCATTCAGTGTCCGTCATGTGCAAGTTCCAGTCTATGCAGCGGCAATTGTATGGCTGGCACGACTCTATTCATGTGAAAAAATATACATTAGTCTTCATATTTATTATTATGTCATTATCAAAATTCCTTTTTTATCGTGTCAGTCGTATGCCTCTTATTAGCGCCGGTCGTATGCAATTATACACGTTGTGTATGGTACGTTGTATCGGTCCTATAGTCAATTCTATAAATGTTGATCCTATGAATATAAGCCATTTTTACCGTATTGTTTGGATCTACGTTCTCTAAGAGTTGCGTGAGGGAAAAATTTAAGTAATGTGTCAATGTCTTATTGAAATAAAGGCAATAGGTATTAAAGTTGAATGAAATTTTATTGAAATAAATATAATTTAAGGTTGGGGAGTTTTACTTTTTTAATTCCAAAGTTCTGTCTTAGAACCCCACAAACACTAGCAAGCGAATTATCCCTCAAGTGTGAGAATAAACACGTAAAACGTAAGAAGGGTTAATTACCCTTTATTTTTCAGAATAAATTCAATCAACTTCTACTTGGAGTATATACAAAGCCTCCACTTGGGCTTGAACTTAAATAACAATGAAATTAAACTAAATTAAGCTTAACTAAAGCTATTTGAAAGGTATAGCCGAAGCTATCAGAAATCTAAGTAGTTGGCCCCTAAGTATTAATTTAATCGACGAAGCCAAGCAAGGGCCTAAAGTATGGCCGAGGGTAGTAGCTAAAAGAGAATGTAGCCAAATGGCAAACGCATGCTAGTCAGGAAAATCAGATTCTCTCTCTAGAAGTCGGTGAAGCATCGACTTAAATAGTACTCTTACTCATTTGCATCCGCTGCGTTTCTGAAATTACACTTTGGAAGGAAATTGTAAGCTGAAATTAGAGTAGGTAGGATAGAATCGTAACTTAAAATAACTGTTAATAAAACTTAGGATAAACCTTACAAGGTCTTAAATTTCAGGAACTCATCAACATGTTCGGAGGACGTCAACCAAAAATTCAGCTACACTGACTATGGATCGAGTATATTCATTGTACATTCTACATATCATTACATTTGTTCATGTATCATTGTGCATAATTATTACAACATCTGTTCATCACAGAAAGTCTAAGTAACCGCTTTAATTATGTTTATACTCGTACAGCTTCGTATAATTTATATTCTTACAATTTGGCCAGAAATTATATAGTTGTCGAAATTCGTTTTTAGCTGTGCATAGAGATTTTCAAAGCAAATAGTATTAAAGTGGAAACTGTACAGAAATGTAGAAATGTACGTACTCGTTTATTCCTTTTATTTTGAAACATCAGTAGCTGAAAAATATGTTTCACTTCGTGTAAATAAGGAAATAGTTTTTAAGCTTGCGTGCTGAATATTTCATTACTTTCAGATGTTATTCACTTAGAGCACCTGAATTAAGTTAATTTATAATTTATATTAGCGTGCTCATCTACGTGAGCATTTTTGTTTTATTCCGAAATGAATTCCATTTCATTGCAAAAAAAAAGGAGCATAAAAGTTAAAAAATTTAAATTTTAAGAATTTTCTTGCTAGGAATAAATACACAATACCACACAAGACGAAGTTTCTGCATTGTTTAATTCACTTTTACTGGTTTCATTTTATAGCTACTATAAATACTATTCAAAATGAAGTTTTACTTACGTTCTGAGTTCTCAAATAGCTATTAAATTTAGCACTTTGAAGGGGAACACAAGTTAAAGAGGTTTGTTCAAGGCAATACTGGCAAAAATTTTCCGAACTTTAGTGGAATTCTTTATGTTTTAACTTAGATAAATTGTCAGTAAAACATTAATAAAGTTTATGAAAGTTAGGAGTGATGCTCACCTTCAAAATTTATCAAACTCATTAGGTCATTAGGTTATTTTCAAGCAGAAGTGAAAAATGTGCAATGCCCATGCTGGGACTCAAAACTGGACCTCTCGAATACGCCCCGAGTGTGCTACCGTTACGCCACGAAGGCATGCTGGTAAGAGGGAGAAAATAGGTTGTTTACTCCCCCTTTTAAAAGGCGACTGGGGATGAGGGGACTCAGTCGCCGAATCCTGGTGGTGACGAATTATTTTCTACCGCCTTTTTGTTCGGGCACCACTCTAGAATAATTATTAGGTTATTTGCAGAAGGGAAAAAGGTGCAATGTCCTCGCTGGGACTCGATACCTGGATCTCTGAAATACGCGCCGAGGGTGCTACCATTACACCAGGAAGACATGCTGGAAGGACGAAGAAAATGCCTTATAATTGTACAAGATTTGTGAAACTATCTTAAAATCTACAAAATGTAAGCAAAAATTTCATGAAACAGGCTTTCTGATTTACTGTTATATTCTGTAAATCATAGTCGTTGATGAGAACATTTGTTCGACCTCACGTTTACAAAACTTATACATAATGATGGTAAGTATACATAAGTGTATGATATATATATACATATATAAGTGTATCAATATGGCATCCATTGGAAGTTTTCGGATTTAAATAAGAACTACTTTGTCTTTTCAAACGCATTTTGCAAAACCCACTTGAATGAAATTCTCTTAATTGAAACGTCTAAGAAAATATATATTTAATTCAGCAAACTCGAAAAATGGGCATCTCCAAATTTTTTTTAAATCAACGTTTTCTTATTATTTCTATCTTAACGAAAAGCATTTTGATAGTGAAAAAACGTTATCGCTATATTTTACGCAAAAACAATGAATTTTTGTAAAATATATATCCACGTATCTGATTTCATTTATAGATTAAATCAATTAACGCTAAAAGATTTCTTTAAAAGCGAATAAACTATTGAAGAAAACATTGAAACGTCCAATAAAGTAAAAAAAATAATATTTAAATACGTACCAGGTTAATTTTGACATATGTGATAATGTTTTTTATTGGTGTTGAATGTATTACAGGACATGATTACCGAAACTGGAAACTTAGGATTAGAGAAAGATATTGTGAATGTTTTAATTTCAAGTTTCTTGTAATTGCGGTTTTTTTCGGTAAATACTCACCCACTTAAAGTATATCATTATGAATTTCCTTCATCCGTTTTTTTCAGCTTTTATCCTCGCTCATTAGCTTAAAAGAGACACCTAAAAAAGAAATATTTTTGTACTGCTCTTTCCTTCATAAGATTTAAATAAAAGTATAAAATTAAAAATGGAAATTTAAAAATTTATTTTGTGAAAATGTATATGAGACTAACTTTATTATAGAAAGTCATATATATAAAAATAATCCCCTTTCATTTTTATGAAACTAAACGAAGTCGAACAGATCAAGGTTAGGTTAGGTTAGGTTATTCAATTATGGCAAAGCACACGAGGGCTATCTGCCTAAGGGGAGGGATGCCTTCGTGGAGGACTTTCTAAGGAAAATTGGCTCGTATACACGTTACACATGGGGAAAACCACGAAAACACCCATGCAGCCAGCGCGTTCGCGGGATTCGAACCTCGGACCGAACTACCAGTGTTCAGCGTCTTTACCGCTCGGCCGCTGGTGGGCCGAACAGATCAAGATTTACAGAATTATGCGTTGCAGTCAAGAGATAATAAAATAAACTGTTTTGTTGTTTTTATTGCATTTCATTGAATTATCAATCAATGAAAGTGCGCCAGTTGAAGCATTGTTCATCGAGCTTTACTCATAGTTGCTCGTAGGCAGCGAGATAAAAAGTCAAAATGGGTCATTAATTATTTTAATAATTTAATATTTACTTCGTTTAACTGCGAAAAACAGTAACTCCAAAAGGTTACTGAAAAAAAGTTTTAGTTATCCATTTTAATTCCGGTATAGGGTTTCTACTGAAGTGGCAAACTTTCATTATGGTAATTTTGATATTAATAGACACTGGGTAAGGTAAAGAATTGCAAGATAATTTTAAGGCTATGTTTGAATATCATAGAGAGAAACTAAGTGTGCTCATTAAATTTAAAGCAATACAAATGCAACAACGATTGCTTGAAATAAATCAGTAGAACAAATATGTATATGAATTTAAATGAAGCAACTCCTGAAATTGGACAATTCGAGTAACTTATATCATCATTAAGCACGTATTCATTTGCATCGAGGTTTGTAAGGATAGGCATATGGTATTCAGGTATAAAAAATTAATCAACAACTATTTCATATCCTCATAATTCAAACGATTAAAAATGAATAACTAAGTCTAAAAAAGTACGTTTTTAGTCTAAATTTTTCACTTGCATAATATACGTTAGAAATTGTACTTTTGTTTAAATATCAGTATTAAATATTTTAACAAAGATTGCCGTAAATATAAATTTTAATTCGTTTTTCAAAAAGTAAATGTCACTTGCTTCTGTTACATTTCGCTATTAATGCCCCCCCCCGAAAAAAAAACAGAATCTGGGGGCCTTGGTAAATTACTTTACTAATAATCTTATTATTTGAGTTAAAAATTAATTTACTTAAGTGCGCTAAACATTATTAGTAATATTTTAACATTAACTAAGAAAATATTCACGCTATAATTAAAACGCAATACAGTTCATTGTGTTCAGAATGCATTTGCTTACTGCAGTTTGCAAGAAAATACCGCAATAAGTTTAAGGAGAACAAATCTAATTTTAAGGATATTCTGTTTTAATGATTATGTCTTCCAAACACCTTCAGCGTATACGTTTAATGTTTCTTACGTTTTTATTCGCCCAACAATATAAAACAAATTTCTTTCTGTACAAATTCTACATTAAAAAAAAATTCTGTAAGATTTCTGCTTGAAATTATTCTGTTTAAATTTTAATATGAATAGTTGATTGGCTTAAAGTCAAAAAAATTTTCACTGTTTTCAAAAACCATTATTAATTTAACATTTTAAACAAATTTTTAATATTATTTCTGCAGCCGGTTATTTTCCGAGGCGGTGAATACGAGCTTCCCATATTATATCCTAACACCGCAGGAAAACGAGACTTACAGGCAAAGGCGAAAGCGCGTTGGTATTGCCGATAATCCTTGATCGTTCTTAGCGGTTCATCTGTCTTGTTTGAAAGAGAGACTTTTAATCAACTAAATGTATATAACTTTTATAATTATTTTCCATGATATTTTCTCTGTAATGAAAAAATTAAATATACACTTTCACCTCCAAAGTTGTGCTCCGAATTTCAGCTACAGCACAAATTCAATTCATTTAAATCAAGCTTATATCTCAAATACGTACTGAACACTCCAGTGAAAGGTTATGATGCAGGTGAGCTCTATGGGAATAGCGAGTTTCTTCAATATTTTACCCTAAATTTATAAATGGATTAATCCCACACTTAATAACTTTTACAAGTTAAGACTGTTTGCTGTTATATTACATTATTATCTCAATTTTAGTAATTTGTTGTTTGCAATTTTTTAATTTTAGTAATTTTAGTAATTTGTTGTTTGCAATTTTTTAATTTTAGTAATTTTAGTAATTTGTAGTCTAAACGCTAACAGTTTTTAAAAATGGAAACCAATTTTAAAAATTTATCAAATTACTAAAATTACTAGAATTAAAAAATTGCGAACAACAAATTACTAAAATTGAAAACTATTTAAATATAAATAATGAACAAGAAAACCTGGAATTTAATTAAATGAAAACTAAATATTTTGAATTAAACTGATATAGGGTTTGAATCCGGAAGCCTACACAAATGGTTTACATCATGCTTTGTTAGAAATTCTCAAAACGCATTTCAGAAGATGCTTTCTTCTTTTCTGTCATTGCAGCTATTTTCTAATTAGTGCGTGAATTCACCAAAATCACGCCATATAAATTCCGTCAATTGTAATCGAAAAGACCTTCAATGGAAACCGTCATCGGTTGACTTTTTGCCATCTTTGAAATCCCTTAACCCATTTTTAACAATGTGCATGACTTAAGCAATGATTACCATAAACTTGTTTCAACATCTGATTGATTCTCTAAACTCTAAATGTTTTTATTTCCCAAAATTCAGTGAAATTTTCTTTAACTCGCTGTTTGTAAAATTGATCCATGGAAGAAATCGTGAAATTGCACAGTAGACACAGCAAGAACTTATATAAAGCGATGCAGTATGTTAGCTAAACATAATTTAAATATTCTTCAAACAAGAAATATCTTCTGAAACATCTGGCGTGTAATGCAGCATACCAGTCTCGCTGTGAAATTCCATTTGGAAGCTCTGAACAGACACATAAAATTTTCTCTTTATCCTTTCTAAAATCTCTAAATTGAGGTAACTCAATACTTTTTAAACAATAAGTCATCACAAATGAAAAAACACGTTTTGAACGTTTAATTATTTCAGAATGTGTAACGAAAGACTGCTTCATTTCAATCTGTTTTACATTACTCGCTGTTTGCGTTTAACTATTCTTTATGGCTATTTGATTAAATATATTTTGAAGCTCGCAAAACAAACCAAAATCATTTATTTATTAAATATTAAATATATTGCTAAAATTTCCTTCTAAGTCACTTTTCAGAGCACAGATGTGCGCACATGTTCATGAGTGCTATTTGTAATAAAATTCGATATTTCCAACTTCTTACTAAATTTAAGCAATGGTTAATCGAGAATACAAAGCTGTAATAAAGGAAAGTTAAAACAATTGCGATCGATCAGGTAACCTGTTACCTAACTTTTCAAATTCTAACTTCAGTATTTTTCATTCCAAGAATTCACTCCTGTGTCAATAGAGGATGTTCGTAGGGAATTAAAACTTTATATTTGTGGTAAACAAAGCTATAAAGATTTCATTGATCTGGAATTGTTGTTAATTCCGTAACAACTGTTACGTTTTAGCTATAATTCCTTACTGTTTCAAAGTTTTAGCTATAATTTCATAACTGCTATAATGACTTTTATCAGTATTTTGATTTTTCAAGTACTTTCAAATCAGCTTAACGTATCTATTTTTTTGAAAAATAATTTGCACTGTAAACCGAAAATTAGATCTTACATATTCGTATACGAGCAAATCATACAAAGGGTAAATGGTTCTGATCACTTTATTTAAAATAAAGATCGGCTTTCCTAATACCGAAAATCGATGGCATTTCCTAATACCTATCGTCAGAGCAATAGCACAGGAAGTAAAAATGCATAGATACAATTTTGATTTTTTTAAAGAGAATAAGATAAAAATTTATGGGCAGTTATGAATAAGTAAGATCAGTGTTTGCAAATTAATAAGAAACTTTTCAGCACATTTCACTAAATTATATTAAAACAATTAAGAATATATATATACTAAATATTATAGTAAAAAATGTTTCAGTAAATAATTTTTCTGAAATAGTTTCTAACTAACAAGTATAATATTGGTGTTACATTTGCGAAGCAGAAAAATTTATGTATTCACGCACACAATTCTAAAATAATTTTGTAGACTTGTAGAGACATTAGGTTAATTACAAGCAGGAGACATGAAAAATATGCACCGCCTTCGCCGGGAATCGAACCACGGACCTCTGAAATACCGGTTCAGTGTGCTGACCATTACACCACGAAGGCACGCTAAGAATGTGGGAGATATACCTTATATACTCCCCTTTTTAAAGGGCGACTAGGGTTTTAGGGGACCTAGTCGCCAAATCCTGGGTGTGGAGAGGCATCATCCACAACCCTTTTAGTTCGGGCGCCAGTGTAGGGACATTAGGTTAATTACAAGCAGGAGACATGAAAAATATGCACCGCCTTCGCCGGGAATCGAACCACGGACCTCTGAAATACCGGTTCAGTGTGCTGACCATTACACCACGAAGGCACGCTAAGAATGTGGGAGATATACCTTATAGACTCATTATTTTTTTGAAGCAAGAGACGTGAAAAATGCGCAGTGCCCTCGTCGGGACTTGAACCCTGTCCCTCTCGAATACGCGCCGAGTGTGCTGCCGTTACACAACGAAAACATGCTGGAAGGAGAGAGAAAATACCTTATATACTCCCCATTTGAAAGGGCGATTGGGGATTAGGAAACCCATTCTCCAAATCCTGGTGACAAATTAGCGTCCACCACCTTTTGTTTTTAGTTCGGGCGCCACTTGTAGAATCATTAGATGTTTTCATGCTGGAGAGGGGGAAAATGTGCAGTACAGAGTGTGTTACCGTTACACCGTTACCGTTACTTAACCGTTATGTGTTACCATTACAAGGCATTATGGTAGGAGGGAGAACATACCTTATGAAGTATTACAAAGGCTTATTTGTTTGTTTGTCTAAACTATAATAATTTGATGTTTTTCATTTTTTAGTAAATCCTTCTACAGATTGTAATAATTTAACGCATACTTTTCGGTTCAAGACTTGTGATTTCACATACCCTTGTATCATATCCTCACTTTAGTATCGATATTACTATCTGTATGTTGATAAAATATTGAATTGAATCTTCTGACTGCTCGATTTATTTTAATAAAACTTCTCTCTCAACTCTAAAAAGTCTTTAAAAGCACCTTTTATTCCATCGCTATAAACAGCATTTCTTTCATTATCATTTTAATACGTCACTCAAATATATAGTTTTCTTTAGTTACCTGGAAAATCTTTCTGCAACATCTTTAGTGTCTGTTCCCGAAGCTGTTTCTAGAGCATAATTATTCTTATATATAACATAATCTAGCCTTTCTATTTCTGAAACTTATATTGTTACGGTAAAAGTAAAACCTGTTAAACATACTTAAATTACCAGGTATTTTCACATTTTCTCATTTTCGGAATATTTTATTATTTAGTGTTTCGTTTGGATAGTTAAGCTTTCATAGAGTCTGTGTAATCACCTTCGCTAAAGGTATTTCTATTTCCTGCACAATTAAACAAGGGTAATTTTAAAGTGTCGCAATATACTTTCAGAGCTTAAATACCATTAAAATTTCTTTATATGAAGGAAACCTAGAGTGGAAAAATCTCTCTACTATTCATTATTTGTAATAAAGATGTTGCATTTGCTCTTTGCAAACGTTTCCCAGTTGTTTCTAATATAGTTTGGACAAGAGAGATGCTTTACAATATTTCCAAGATATTCAATTATTTTCATTTAAAAAAATATTTCTACTAAAAATATTTTTACAGAAAAAAGAGCTGTATTTTCAAATAATGAAAAATTTCCAATAGTGCACAGTGTAAAACATACTCATGCATAAAAACATTCTATAGTATCATAATTAACACCGAACCTTCCGACTGCTAGACGGGTGTGCTTCCAGCTGCATCGTAGTGAGGAAAGAGAAAATTCTTTATAAATTTACGTACTGTATTTGAGATAGTATTATCTAAGATTAGTAGAAAAGTAGAAAAATATGAAGCAAACAATCCGTTTTTTCCAGAAATTTCAATATTTTCCATGTATGCCCGTACTTAATACTAAAGTACAATTACTTGCCAAATCTTTATAAAATAAAATTTCTAATTAATATATACGTATCCACACAAATGCAAATACATGCACATGCATTTATAACCTTCTGTTAACTAAATATGATTCATAATTTTAATTCAGTTTTCATTTCCGCTTCAAAAATGTTTATTTCATTTACCTTCATGCCCAGCATCTCAGTTGAATTATTCTACGTCTACATCAAAATGTATCTTTAATTTTGTCACGACGACTAGTAACTTCGCTGTTTTCTTTACTTGCCTTAACTATCAGCAGTCATTCTTATACTTCTTATGGCTTTTCATTTATTGTACATTCCATGTATAAATCCATTAATGCGTACAGTCCAATGGTGAATACGCTAAGCATCCATTGATATTAAAAAAGAACTTACGTTACTTACGGTTACGTAACTTACGTTTCAAGAATAAGTTAGGGAAAGCCATTAACACACACAACTGTTAAGATTATGTTATTTTTCTTTATACGTACTGTAAGTACCCATAAAATTCTTTAAACTAAGAAAATTTTGTTTTATTCTTTTATATCTTAAAATGCAGTAGCAGTGGTAAAATACAAATGACGAATAAAAGCAATTAGACAAAAAAACGAATAAAACCTTTTTCTGCCAAAAACATTTATTTATATAGTCTCTTTTATTAACTCAAAGGTAATTGGCAAGAAAATAATGTACTTATATATAGAAGGTTTTTGACTGTGTATAATCATTCTTCATGACCGATTGAAATACAGGGCACTTAATAATTTAGTTGAGTTATTTGCCTTATTTTATCTGTAACATATGCCATCAAAAGTACTCTGGAAATGTGAATGAATTTTATATGTTAATATTTTACATTTTATATGTTAATATTTTACTTTAAACGGAAATGTCTGTTTAATTAGTGTAAAGAAAATGCTGGTTAATACGCTGATTTGTTTTCCTTAAAACTAATTTTATTATTATCTACTTAAGTTATTCTTCACCACAGATCCAAAATTAATATAAGTCTTAACATTACAGCAAAAATATTCTTAACGAAATTCTTTCCGAAAGATTTTTCAAAGAAATGCATATAAAGTCTAGAACATTGAAAGGAATAGCCTTCCTGTTTAAATAAATACAAAGTTTCACGTTGAACAAGGAATCTTTTAAGGAGATGTCTGTTTGTTTCTTCATTTTTTAGGAGAAATTATAAAGCATTTTCTTAGACTGGGTCGTCATCTTCTTTCGGAGATAGATGGAACAACGAACCATTCGGTTGGAAGATTAAATCTTTTGATAAATCTGAAACGAAAACTTATCATACTTTAACGAGTTTTTGACGTCCAACTCAGACTAAAACCTCTTTTGTTAGAGTTAACAATAGTGCATTAAAAAGTAGTGAAAGTGGGCATGAACTATAAAAATTGATTTTAATGGTTCTCAACGCCTTGCACAGTAAAATGCCGGAAAAAAAGATGCATTTGCAATTCACCTGAAACGATTTGCATTTATTTTCCTTGTATTAAACGGATGCGAGCGTACATAAATATCGTAAATCTTCTTTGTAAATTCATAATATTCTTTCTAGAAAACACTTGAAATTTATGCCGTTGATCTGTAATACTTTGATATTTATATTTAAAACTAAATCTCCCTGTGTACAGATTTTAATTACTAGCAGATAATCGTGAACAGAGCGGCATATTTTTAATCTAAAATGTTCATTCCTCTTACATATAAGCATATCTAAATTATAATTTCACGAAATACGAAAGAGGTATATGATTAAAAAATAATATGTGTATTTCAAGGTTATTCTATTTCCAGTATTCAAATCAATCAGTTTTCATCCTAGTACTTATCTAGCACTATCTAATCTAGCACTTAATGTTATAAAGGTTTAAGTATCCAGTAATGGGATTCAGTTGGTTCCCACCTATTTCTGAGAACGGCTTTCTAAAATAATTTGAACTAAAACTATGAATTATAAAGTTCGCAAAGTTCTTCGTTTACATAATGCATTGTCAGCATTTTCATAGATCATTGCAGAATATAGTTTAACGGAAGAGGAACAAAATGCAATACAACCCTGTGTGAGCCTATGTGGTTTAGTTTGTTTTAAATACTACTATTATTATATCGTATAGTTTTTTAGTGTGCAGAATGCGTATGCATTAAATGCATATTACCGCATAAAAATTTGTAATAAATAGACATATTTTATGTTTGGTTCACATTTTAAATGACATTCCTGCACAAAAAATAAGCAACATGCTAATAACGGATATGATACCCTTCTAGTCGAAATACATGCTTGGCAACGGCGAGGCAGGCTAGCAATAACTTGTTGCGGAAGTAGCTCTTACTTCTATAATAATGCATGTCGGAGCTTGTGTAAGGTGCCAAGCGGGACACCACGTCTGCTATCCGAACATGTCTCACACATGCTGCATGGGATTTGAGTCCGGTGATCTAGAAGGCCACTGCAGATGGTAAATGGTTTTACTTTCCAGATAATTCCGCACTACTCGAGTTCTATGCGAGCGAGCGTTATCGTCCATAAATATCGCGTCGGTAACCATTGCAACGATAAAAGGACGCCCAAAAATGTGTAGAATTTCGTTGGGATATCGGACGGAACCACCAGGAATCACAGGGAGGTCGGTGCGGCCATTTGTTGCTATCCTAGTCCATATAAGTAAGCCTTCTCCTCTGTCATGGTCTCTTTCGACGATGTTTTGCACCCGATAGAGTGTCCCTGGCTCTTGCCATAGCATTCCGCTTCGGGAATCGTTCCGTATGTTAAATTGAGCTCATCCGTAAAGAGTACGTGGCCCCACTGCTATGGTGTCCAACTGCGTTGTTCATCGCCCCAATTCAACACTGCTGTGACATGCGATGGAGAACAAAGTAACACAAAGCACTGGTCGTCTGGCGTACAGTCCACTCAGTTGACGCGACATAGTTTGGCAGGATATGGGCTGTCCTGCAGGCAGTGAGATGCGACATCAGCTATCGTGCTTTTAGTGATCAACGGCGTTTTCCACATAGCGATCTTCTGCCGTTGTAGTAATTCTTCAGCGTCCAGACCTACGTCTTCTACAGCAGTTTTGATCCCTTTGGTAACAATTCCACAACCTATTGATTACACTACAATGCACATTCAGTTCTTTCGCAACAGCAGATTGTCTTGCACTAGCTTGCAACATCCCGACATCCCTCCAACGCATTTCATAGTGTACATGGCGTCTTCGGCTCGTGCTTTTCACGTTGGCTATCTCGGGCTAGACGGAACTATCGCTGCTTGAGAACTGAAGCATAGGTCCGGCATACGTCTTTTTAAGACGTTGTGGGGTGAATGCAGGATTGCGTTTTTTGCTAATTTTGACTACCTATTTGCATTCAGCGATGAAATCTTTATCTCGTATGTAAATTGTATATTTTAATTCCTCCTTTTACATTAGTATCTTTTCTTTTAGCGTTTGCTGCTTATTTTTTTAACACGAGTGTATTTTAATCACACCAGCGCTCTTGACTCCCTCTTTTACTTTTCTTTAACTTCTCCATTTTAGATACCACATTGTTTAAAAAAGATTGCGCGTTTGGATTTACAATTTAAATTATCAGAACTATGCCACAGAGAGGCTAAAAAATTCCAAAGAAATTCTGGTGTAATATTAATAGTAATCTGAAATAGCACTGGGCGAACAAGGTCTCACTTAGAAATTTCATTTTGAACGAATGTACTCCGGTTAATTTCAATTTCTTCTGGGTTGGTTGTTAATTATGACCTAAATCTTCCTAATCTTTATCTGTCCTAAAAATTTCTGTAATAAGCGCCACGTATCTACCGAAGTACAGCAAATAGAGTATATGACCGATGAAGCAAATTTCAAGTAGATAGTCATTCCAGTGAAATCTTACTATCGCTTCCCCTCTTCTGATTTTTATTTACGAGAAATTCATATGCGTTACGCTTTTCTTTATTAAGAAACGTTAAAAATATCGAAGAAAGATAAGACAGAAAATTAGAACAGGTAAGTGATTACCAGAATTTAAAATTCCTTACTTCTTAAATTTATTCTTAAATTTAGAATGTGATTATTCTAAAAAATGTCTGTATCATGGGAAATTATTCAATACTTTTTAAAGAAATTATTCCAAATTTTACTGGAATCCAAAATTTAATATAATTTATAATTTCAAATGAAAATAAGAACAAAATCGTTAGATTTTTCTACATATGTATCAGACAGTACTTCTTCGATATAAGTTTCTTTTCTTCGATATAAGTTTTTTTCTTCGATATAAGTTTTTGTTTTTTTTCTTCGATATAAGTTTTCTTTTTGAAAAATACTCGTTGATTATTTTGGAAATGCATGAATATAACACACATAGAGAAAAAGACAAGCAAATTGTGGGAAAAGTTCCCAAATAGGCTTTCGCTTCAGCCTTTCAAAACATTTCTCTTCGAAAACGACTTCCGCATTGTAAGTGAAAGATGATGTATTATGAGAATAACATGAAATACAAGAAAAACGTCTAAGAACATCAATTAAAATTTTGAAGCTCGGAACAACTAAAGAACAAGAAAGAGCATCATGTTACTTTTTTCCTTTCCTTGTTCTTCGAACATTTCGAACTTCAGAATTATTAACGAAAACCTGACATTGGCATTGGTGACCTAAAGGTTCGAAATTTCTGACATGTTCACATATAAGGCGCATAAAGTACTGACTGTAGAGTTTTTGTGCGTATGAAATTTTCTGAAAAACAATTTTGACTTATTTTTTATTATCTATAATAATTTGTATAGTAGATAGCTGTGCTTATGAAAACCTTATTTTCGTTTTATTTCTCCATAACTCTAATTGCAAAAGTCTAAAATATTAACTTAGTAAATAAGCCATTTTCTTGCATTGTTTTACAGTGTATCAAACAAGGAAACTCCTAATCAAGGTCAAATATCGCACAGTCAGCACCGTATAAATTTAATTTAGTTCTAGTGATGTTCTAGTGATATAATGTTCTAGTGATGCGCTCATGTGGTAGTAATTACTACGTTAAATTGTCCATTCTTAAAAGAAATTTATTCACGGTTTCTTTATTTCTGAACTCTCTAAAATCGTTATGCATGACTCTTATAGGTTGACTGATAATAGTAAAATAGAAAGGAAGTATCTGCTTTACAAGAAGATACTGTTTCGCTTTTTATAAAGTTTTTTTTAAAATAGTTTATTTATATTTATGTTAAAGATATTGAAATCATAAAAGTACTTCACGCGTTTCACTCATTTATTTAAATTTAATGTTTGACTTAACTGCCAGTGTTCTAATAGTGATGCTCAAAAGTTAGTGAGTCCACATTAGTGATAATTAAAAACAGAGCTTATTACTGTATTCAAGTGCATTATTATTTTAAATTTATTTTGATGATTTAAAAGCGAGTACACCATCCTAATAAATCGGGAAGTGGTTTTAATAAAAATCTGATGCAAGAGTTAAGAAAGCCTTTTTATAGACATTTCTTGTCGTCTTAGCCTAAAACGTTGGAAAATGCAAAATCAACATGGAGCTGATGAAGCATTTGCTTCAAAACAGAGATTAGTATATTGCGCACTTGTGCAGCCCTTACTGCCTTTTTAATGAAATATTTGGTAAATCATAATTTAAACAGATAACTCTGATTCTTTAAAAAATCTTTAAGTATAATAAAATGTGTTTTCTACAAATATGATAGAATGCAATTGATTGCAAATTTAATAATAAAAGTAGTTGGTTTTGATTGAAGACCGAATAAAGGTTGCCATTGGAAATGCAAATGCTATTTATTATCCGCTTATTTAAGTTAGCTTACTTAAAAAAAATCTTCAGTTATGTAATCACTTAGGCGTAACTAATGAAGATAATTATCATAGGTATTAAAAGAAGATGCTCCATTGTGAATCTCTTCTTATAAAAGCATTTTTTAAGTTGCAGCGCTGTCTAAAGAACTTCGAACTTCACTGCTGTTTATGCAACACAAATGTTGTAACATATTGCTCAAACTTTATAGCTCAGTTTATAAGGTATTTCTCCTGCATTCTTAGCATGCTTTCATGGTGCAATCGTCAGCACACTCAAAGCGTATTCAGGAGGTCCGAGATTCAAGTCCCGGCTAGGGCACTGCTAATTCTTCATGTCTCCTACTTCAAAATAACCTAATGTCTCTACAGTGGCGCCCGAACTAAAAAAGGTGGTGGATGATGATTCTTCACCACCAGGATTTGGCGATTGGGTCCCCTAAACCCCAACCGCCCTTTAAAAAGTGGAATATATAAGGTATTTCTCCCGCCTTTTTAGCATGCCTTCGTGGTGTAATGGTCAGCACACTCGACGCGTATTCTAGAGGTTCGAGTTCCGGCGAGGGCATTGCTCATTTTTCATGTCTCCTGCTTCGAAATAACCTAATGATTCTACGAGTTGATGAAAATTTTACATTTATAAGTTGAGAATTTTATGCCATGTTTTGTTTACTCTTAGTAATTATAACCCATTGAGAAATATTATATCTTTTATGGAGAAGGTGCTTATGGTATTTTCTAAGTTTTTTTTTAATGAACAAGAAATGCTGAATGTTATTTGCAGGAAAGTTACAAATTATCGCTTTTTATAAAATGTGGCATTTTGTTCTAGTTCATTCATTTTATTTATTGCATTTGATCTTACACCATTTTCTTCGGTTAAATTTAATTGTAAATGGCAGCGTTACGTTATGCGTGCCGTTTATGTGGAATAAATTGACGCAATATTTAAAACTTTTATGTTAGCATTCAGACTGATTAATATGATCCAGAACAGTAGGATAAACGTAAGCTCCAGAAAAATTTGTTATTTAAAAGTTATAAAATCTTGCGTTTTGAAAACGCTGCTTTTTAAAATATGATTTTTCACTTATTTTTGCCATTTCCTTTCTTCGAACAGAATTGGTTTCTTAATTCCATCTTTTTTAATCTTGTTGTGGATATTTCTTGCGGAAGTAAAAAGAAATGACAAGTGTAATATTGCAATTACGCATAGATTTTCGCTTGCATACGCCAGAAACTATATTTGGAATGGCGTTCAGACAAAGGTTTATAGAATAATAAATAGAAGAAGCATGTTATGTTGGCACCGTTTTCTGCCCGAGTGACATCAACGTGCCCAGAAACAGGAATCACACCACCTTTGATCTTTACTCCCTGTGTCTTCTGCAGAGAAATGATTCATATTATCATGAATGGCAAAGGTCAAAATGTGAAAAGATCAATTCTTCAAAGAATTGATATACATGCGACGGCGTTTGTGGTTCGATCATTAACAGCCTGTTATTTTTAATCATTTCTCAAACACGCTAAAGGCATTTCATCTTCTAAAAGTCAATAAAAGCCGGTTTTAAGTCAGTTCAAAGCAGGTGGTCTGTCGAGGTTTGATCTTTTCGTATCCTTTGGCTCCAGTTTAGTGTAGATAACTGTCCATGTTCAGAAGAACATTCATCAGATGGGGGTCGGAACCTCCAGGTAGTAAATATAAGTACAAAAATCCAGTAATTTATCGCATTTTTCTCGATTCGACTTAGGTCTGTGATAAGGTTTGAGTTGTTCAGCTTTTGTAACGAAATTCTGTTTAACTAACTGAATTGGTTGCTTATCTTGTTTGTTAACCTCGAATATTACGAAGGCCATTTTGAGTAATGGCGGGGAGAAGTAAGGTCAGTCTTTTGAATGCCGGTTTTTCGATGGTCTGCAGATAAACTTATAACGCCTCGGGTAGATTATGCCGCCTTAAGTATAGCACTGGCATTACGGCAAGGTGAACGTCCACTAGAGCTTTAGAAGAAATCTACTTTTTCCGAATTATCTTCAAGACTGATATTTTATTATAGCTCGGAGTTGCAATGATAGGAACGAAAGACTTTTTGTCTGATATCTAAGGAGTGGTCTCCTTACGCAGCTTTCAGTTGAATTACTAGGGACGGGAACTAAGCTCCGAATGATACCAACGCGCTGCAGCACCCGCTTTGATTCATTTCCTTTAAGGTAAAGTGCGGATAAGCAATTGATTTTTACTCCTCTTCGAAAGGGCGTCATTCCCGAAATATGTGCAAAATATTTCGAGAAATTTATGACAATAAATTTAATCGTAATCTATGCTTCTATATTTGTTCTCAGATGGGCAAATAAAGTCTCTACGTTACACATTTTTTCTCTTTAGATTCCGTGGAAATAAATGCAGCATCTTTACCACGAAATCAATGCAAACTGCCCACATTATGTTTACAAACATAAGTTGAAATTCGAAATCCCCCAAATGTTGTTTTAGTTTTGAATGCATGTGTGACTGTAATATAAAATTTGCCTTTTTATTTTTTTATTGGATCTTCAAGGGTATTAATAGATACCAATAATTCAAAATCCATGACAGATTCAAATGCACTGTAGTGTGGCTAAAAAATGATATAATAGTTTAAGATTTATTATATTAAATTATTTATAATGTTAGGATGAACTGAATAGCTTGTTTCAAGATAAAGAAAATAACCCTGTAGGATATTTTTTATTCGAATTTATATTATTTATTATTTTTATTCCGGTGCAAGGAAGAAACTTTCGATTTTTTAATTCTTACAGTATCATCTAGAAATAAATAAAAAATAAATAAATAAAAAAATCATTATGAAAAATTCTTCAAAGATTCTCTTAGATTATCTTTTACTACATAGTGAAAATGTAACATTTTTATTTTCAAGAACTAAAATACATGTTTGCTTTATGTTCAAAAAATCATGGCAAAATTCCACACAACAAAAACATTCTACACTCGTAATTACTCAAACAATAAACACCCACACGAACTGGAAACGCACTCGGTAAAACGTAATTTAAAAGCCTACATAAACACAAATCTACACTAATTATAATAAACGTAATATATGAATCCTATCAAACTGCACAAACTTCTTGTTGTAAAGTATTTAATGCATTGTTTACCAAATTTTCTATCACAATAACCCTTTTGTTGGTGTCAGGAAAATACGTGCAGAACTCCCAACAAAATATGGGCAATGCAATTTAAATCTATTTTATAAAAAAGGGTTTTGACTAGTGTGATAACAGTAATGCAAAATATACTGCATTTTAAAAAGCATTACATCAAGCAGTATGGCATTTTTGTATATGAAAATTTATTTTGAATGCGAAATATTGGTCTCCTTTACTAGATCATTAAAACTTATTCATGATTTTTAAGCTTTAAGTCTTCTTTCTTCCAGGTTTAGAATGCTTCGTTGCTTAAAGCGCTTTAATAACTAGACCCAGCTTCAACCACTCGAAAAGAAGAACGCTAAAATTAAAGTTGTAGAAATGTCGTGCAAATTTTAGAGTACTTTATTATTTTATTTCTTCAAAATAATTCGGTAGCCTTATTTCTAAACAGTGCTTTAGTAAAACAGAATATAAGTTCACCAAAAATATGTTTTATATATTGTTTATGTTTATATAGGAGACACAAGAATTAACTTACTTTGCATGTAAGCAAATCTATTGTTGAAATCTAAACTGCCCGTGTGGAATGATTAAAAATATATCCAAATCATCTTCATACTTTTATTGATCTATTTTATTTATTTATTTTTTAACTGCTGATAATTTTTAAGTTATTTGAAATTTAAGCTAATTCTTAACATAGCATGATTCAAATAATGTATAAAAGGAAAAGCAAGAAATGAGTTTATGTAATTGCAAGCGAAATTTTATATTATTAGTTTTTAATTAAATACTGAAATTTCTAAAATCCTTCCCAAAAGTCGCGGTAGGGGCCGATTACTTTCACGACACTTAACTTACAAAATTGTTTGAAGCCCGACAGCGTCTAGCCACGATGCAATCGAAAGAGAATGAAGAAATTAAACTAGATTCTTCTTTCTTTACTTGCTTCTTCCGCTCAGTGGGGGCGAAGGAAAAGAAACCACGAACGGTTCACCGGTTTTAGCATAGTGAATAATGAATATAGACCATGGCCACTTAGAGGATTACATGATAAAAGCCCTCAAGGGAAAAAAAACCTCACACAGTAAATGCTCACATAAAAAAATCCACAAAATGAAATTAGGAAATGATTATTAAAACGATTCAGTGTGAGTTTTTTAGTTGCGTTATTGATAAATCACGTAAAGCATAATAGTTAAAAATTAACTAAATTATTTGAATCTTTGCTTTGCCTATTGTTATTAGTACATTTTTTGGTTGTATGGACAAATACCTTCGTAATCAAACTAAGATTCTGTATGGTTTTCGTTCAAACGAAAGTTCCCTTTTACTTCTTATTTTGGTGTATGATTTTGCATACAGAAAATTTTCTGAGCTATTCACTAATAAATATATTACATGTACTAATAATTATTACGTATACATTACGTATACTAATTCAAGTAATTTGTACTCCTTGTAATTTTGTAGAACTAGGAGAAAGCGCTGACGGCAACATCCTCTGAGCCTTTCCTTTCTCAAGCTTAGCCTTGAATAATAGTAATAATAATAATAAAAGATATATATTAGTACAATATATAAATAAAATATGCATAGTAATAAATAAATGCGTTATTTCAAAAATGTACTTCTGTTTTGAAGCCCACAAATGCGGTGAAATTTTTAAATAAAAATCTGCTTTGTATAAACTGAAAATAATAGAAAAATTATTTTCCTGTATGCGCATGTGTATCCGTGTGAGCTTTTTTTCATGCGGTCTTTTAATCATATGGGAAATCACGACTGTCGCGTTACTTCTGTGGTGTTCTGGTTCTATTTTAAAACACAGTAAATGCAATGAAATTTTGAAATAAAAAATCTGTTTTGTATGAACTGAAAAAATAGGTAAATTATTTTCTTGTTTGCGAAATTCTTATCTGTATGGGCTTTTATCCATGTGGATTTTTAATCATGTGGGAAGTCATAACTTCGGAGTTTCTTCTGTAAGATTTTGTAGTATAGTTTTTTTATCAGCCTATCATAAAAAACTTTTAAACTCCGAGAAACAGATATGTGAAGAAACCATTTATGCATGATTCATAACCAGACTGTTCATCTTATTTGCGGAACAGATTAAAATTGAAGTAGAACACTTTTACTTGAAGTTAACTAGAAAATGTTCCATTGCGAATACCAATTCTTAGTATTCTGTTGTGATTTGATACTGAAAACTTAATAAAAATGCATTTATAAATGATAAAAATCGAAAAAGACAGAATATTATGAACTTCATTTCTCCAACGGCTCTTGTTTGTGCGCCGCTGTATAAATAAGAATTAAATATACTCATCCCTTAGCAAAAGTAACAATAATTTTTATGTATGAGCCGCACGTTTTAAGATGAAGTGCTTTTATGTAAAAATCACTTGTTTGCTATATGCATATTTAAATAAAATCTTATGTAAACAAAAACCTGTTACAGTTTTATAACTTTAATCCTATTTATTTAGAAATATAATGCATTTTGATTTGACATTTTTTGTTTTAGATATCCAAAGTTTTGGATTCAGATTTTATACTAATATTTAATTGATGTCTTAGGCAAAAGGAAAACGCAGATCTGAGCAGAATCTGGCTATTCATTGCCCTGATGCTACTTCATGCCACAATTATGTCTGCCCATCCCTTGTGGGATAGCTTACAATGAAATTTAGTTCTTGTATTTCGGTCTTCGTTTATGACAACGAATTGTTATCGGAGATTAGAAAATAGTGCATAGTTACTGGAATGTGGCCAATAGTGATTGTGATATTAACATAAATTGCCGCTGTGTGTTAAAATATTAACAAAGTCTAAATTTTTATTTTTTCATGCTTTTCTGGTATAAAATTTGTAACATTCCACTCACTTAATTAGTTCCTTAATCCTTATTAAGAGTTAGACAACTTATCGCACTATCTATATAAGTAACAATAAACTCAAAAGAAAATTTAAACCAACCTTTACATTTTAAACTTAACCAATGCACAAATTTTGCTTGTAATTTAATATCTTCAGCTTGCGGTATTTCAGATAACATAAAATTAGAATTTAAAGTTTAGTATAATTTAACACTGGTTAAAGGTCTATTAAGTATTGGCTGTACTTAATTAGCTGCGCAAGTAATTGAAAAGTCTGACGCCGGATAAAGTACTTCTGAGAGCTACCCACATTTACATCCTGGTAAGAATTGATGAAAAGTAGAAGTGATAGTGTAGTTCAAATAACAATTAATGTGTTAATTAATCGGAACCTTAACAAATGTAATTGAGAGCTAAAAATCTGTGTATAGATTTCAAATGTCGTCTAATAGAATCATAAATTTTGGAATTTTCTCAAAGAAAACTACAGTGTAATCATTGTTTAGTTTAAAAGTTCAGAAAATTTAATTTTTAAAGCAATTAACTAAGTTACAAAGAATAAAAAATAAGGCAAATTTGGCATAAAGGAAAATATCTGCGGAAAATATCCTCTGCCCCCCCAAAAAAAAGTACTGTAGTGTTAAGTTACGAGTTTAGTACTCAATATATCGCAATTCCTTCCCAGGAATTGCCACATATTTGTGGGCAATAAAACGTTTTAAATAAAATATAACATCAGCTTTTGAAGTTTTAACAAGTTAAATAAAATATGACAGATAGCTCTAGTAAATAATATCTCCCTCAGATTGCGGAAAACAATGAAAACTAGGCAATAAAGAATTGGGTAGATTACAACATACGTATACTGAGGCCACTTTTCCTCGGGCCATCAGACACTGCCAGGCATTACATTGCAGCTGGAAATCAAGATCGTCAGAAGATTATCTTAGCATGCTAGTCTTCTACACGTGTCACTTTATCACTTGCTCATTGAAGTAACTTATGATTTCCTTCGCGGGATGGATGAGAAAGACCGACCATCAAGCTTGCAGAGTAGGGGAAAAGGAGATTTCTTGTTATCAGGATCAACGGGAGAAGAATAACTGGGTCATTACTCTTTTCGCATCAACAATTTAGTGAGAACTTTCATGTTCATGGCAATTCCAAACGTATTTATTTTTATAAACTGACCTTTCAGCTAGGAGATAAAAAACTATAGATCTCAGATAAATTTATCTGTCTATCTACACAGATAAGTAGATATCGATATAGATATAGGTCTGTGTGTGTATGTATGTATGTATGTATAGCTATTGCATATGTATATGAATGTAGTAGTACAAATAAATTACGTTTGTGAATGGAAAGTGCAAATGACTGATGCTTTAAAGACACTTCATTTTGGACAAGCTATTCTCGTAAATGAAAGAGGATACTTTTATGATTTAAAAAGCATTAATTAGCTCTATAGTCGGTTTAAAGATCTGGACTAGCTCTAAAACTAAATCTAATCTATGGTTTAATTTTATCTAATTTTATACTTTATACAATATTCAAAATAACATTTTTTATGCATTCAAAAATAAAAATTTTCTGTTCCATGTCTGAGAATAGAGTTGAATATGTTTGGTGACTTGTTTAACTGATAAAGTAAGTTAAGTCTTTGTCTGCATCTTTCTCAAACTTACCACATGACAAATTTTAAAGCAAGGTTTTGAAAATTTTAGCTCCCTCTTTAAAGAAAGTTCTATCAGCTGTCGAGCATATATGACTTTTGAACACACATTTCCCCCTGGTTTAAGTTCTGGCAAACTGACCAAGTGAAAGAGATTTTCCGTGCTTTTTTCCATGTATAACGTGATTACAACACGATCTCCCATAAAAAGTCCTCCATGAAGGCATCCCTCTCCCTTAGACCAGATTTTCCTAGTGTGTTTTGCCATTATATGAAAAATAAATGCAATCAAAATAGGCTATGCGTTATTTAAATTAACAAATACTACTGCTAGTTAAAATAAATTGAAATTAACGTATACAACAGAGAAAACTTCTCCAGACATCAGAACATATGAAGTAAAACAATGGAACAAAATGGAAAGATATTTATTTGTAACAAATCCACATAGCCATTTTTACTAATTTTTTTACGAAATCCAGCAAATGATAAATAAACTGACTTATAAATAAACCGAGATGAAACTTTTGATTCGCTAAAGTTATTGATATTCTAAAATGCTACCTAGTAAATAATAAAAATCATATATTAACTTAGGTTCTGGTCAATTAAATAATATCTTTGAATTAAATAGGTATCTCAGCTATTAAATAATTAGAAAACTCACTCCTTTTCGTCAGGTTCTGGTCAGTCTGGAAAACATTTCAGACAAGTTGCAAAATTTCTATATGACACCTCGAAATACCTTTATCATAACATATGTCGTACATATTATATAAAAAAATCTCCGCATGCAGTAGGCAATGTATTTAATCAGAGGCCAATAATATGTTAAAAATATATCTACCTATGTTTTTTCCTCTATTTGTTTAATTAAATAAATTTGTAACTTAGCTTTATAAAATACGTGATAATTTTGTTTTGCATAATTCTAATATGAAAATACTATTCCAACTTCAAATTAAACTGTATCTGCAAAAACCAGATTCTTAATAATTTTTTTAAAAATATATGTAATTTACTAGAAATATTAGTAATATGCTAATCACTGATAGTAAATTTCATCAGTTGACAGTTAAAGCTCTAGCATAATAATTGATTCTGTATTTGAGTGGGGAATTGTTACTGTTGTGTAAAATAATTTCAAGTGAAGTTTCATATTCTTTCTATTCAAAGCTTTTATAAAATACAAATTTTACATCTAAATAAAAATATCCAGTTTGAGAATTTGTTGAAGCTTACAATATTTCGTAACTAAAAAAGTGCGGCAATGTAAAATTTCCTTTTGTTTAATTAGGAAAGAATATTTATCTAAAAAATAAAATTCAATGACAAACGTAAATCTTCTTCATACGGGCTAAACCAAATAAATAACATTTTATTAGCCTGGATGAGTGCATTTTCTTCAAATACTTCTTTCCAGCCGTCTTTTCATCTTTATTTTTTAGTCTGAAGCGCCTATGCAAAAGAAAAAAATTTAAAACACGCAAACATTTTAATTACAAAATTTAAAAAAATTTAAGTAGGCTTGTTTATAAGGTCTGTCTCGCAGCGTACCTTCTTTGTATAACTAGTAGTACATCCGGCTAGCGATTGCAAGTTCCAGAATTTACGGCAAGGGTTTAACTGATTTTTTGTGTTTCCTACATTGAAAAGTCTAATAAATTTTAAATGTAATTTGAATAGTCTATGAGTTTTACAGTTTTTTTAATATTTTTGCTTTGCGTGTTGTATATTTTGCTTCTGTAATTTTTATAGAGCACATTTCATATTTATTCGCAATGCATGATATTTCGTAGTATTTTAAGTCTAAATGTTCACGTACCCATATCATGTATATAGTATTCAAAACAGCATTATATATAAGTAAGGCTGATAAAAAATGATGTTTCGAATATTCTATATTGACATAAAAACATGCAAAGCTACAAAAATTTTCAAAACTCTCTTATAATAAAACCTTTTAATCAATAAAAAATTAATTTAGTTTCGTATGCGGAAAAATGTTTTCTGCTAAGTTTTAATTTTAGTTTCGTTTATAAATCTTGCGTTAATGTTTGGTACTTTGAAAGAATTTTTTTCTTTCTCTGAATACGTTTTCCCCTAAAACTGGTTTTTTAATTTTAATATTCTTGCCCTTATATTTCTGAAAAATGGAAAATGTTTCATTAGTTTTAGAGTTCAGAGTTATTCAAATAAAAAGAATTTGTCGCTGAATGCATTGTTTGCCTTTGTTACTATGTATCCATGCGCTTTTATATCGATATTCGCTTTCAGAAAAAAAAAATAATCGGTAGTTTTCGGTTTCTATTAATACTTTGTATTTTTTCCCTAAATTTTACCTTTGTCTGAATGCCGTACGTTGGTAAAAGAATAAGGCGGGGCGTATCCTCGTGTACCGTTGTGGTTTTCCGCTTCCCCTGCTTTGATCAGTTGAACAGGAACGGAAATAGGAATGATTTTCCCACGACTTATCAAGTACAACACCTTTTTTTTTTTAAACTTCTTTTGGCGGATTTTTTTAGAACTGTGGAGAAAGTAGAGGAAGAATATATATGATGACGATAATATTGGGAGATTTTTCAAGAGCGCAATTTCAAACAGCCGCCGGCGTTCTTTCGGACACTGTTTTATCTTTCAAACGCGGATACCCACTATTTTGGCAAATAGTGTCCACTAAGGTTCCTTAATTATACCTGGTCGAGAGGAAAAATGAGGTCCAGGTGCTGTTTGGTCAATCGTGGACGATGTGCAAGACAGCACACTAGTTGTCGCTGTAAGTAAATGCATGGATGGCTGCTCATCGACTTTGGATTCACTACTCATCAGATACTTGATTTTATCGGCAGGATAGAGCTTAAAAAGATTGTACACGAATTTTTGGGAACATTTTATGATGGTCTTCTTAGGGTAGTTGACTTTCTGTTATTTTTGAAGGAAATGGCAAAAATTATCGTTCCTCTCGTGAAAGGGTATTGACGGAGCAAAATCTGCGCAGCGTTCAGAGTCGCGTTCAGTACTGTTTCCTCTATTTTCTTTTTTTATTCTTTTAACCTCTTCATGGGTCATGGGCATTTCCTTCGAATATAAACTTTTATCTCCGCGAGTTCGTTCTTCTGTATTTCGCTGGGAAATTTTTGAAGCTACATTTTTCCCAGCTTCAACTGATTCTCTAGGTAATTACCGGACGGTGACACAATCTTTGTTGATTAGGCTTCTTTCCGTGGCTTCGAATTTTAAGTACACGTTTTTGAAAACAGGAAAACACTTCATAACCCAGTGAAGGCGACAACGCCTCAATGTAGTACTATTGTTCAGAAATCTTTATATTTTACTGTAGGATTTACTTACGTTATTTGCTAACTAACTTGACGTAAATTAATTCTTAAATAGCGTTTTTACGAACTACTACAGACTTTTTATTCGAACTAACTCGGCCGAAACCATTTCATTTGATACATTCGAAATTTATTCCCGTAAAAGGCCCAACCAATGGCTGAATGGTTAACGTAAAACACTGGTAAATCTGGTTTGGGTTCTATCTCATGCGAACGGGCTGGTTGCATGATTGGTTTTCTCCAATGTGTAATGTGAGTAAAAACCAGTTTCACTCACGGTACTCCACGAAGGCACCTTTTCTCTTAGTCAGATAGCTCTTTTGGCTTTGCCATGTTCAAATAACCTATTGTATCTCATGAATGAGTGGAATTAGCTCATAATTGCGAGCATCATTTTAGATAATTTAACCATTATGGAGTTGGGAAAATATAATATGATTGCAATTCAAATACACGAGCATAAAAACAATTCAGTTTACTACGAAAGGAAGAAAATCTATAATATCTTAAAAATAGGATAAAAATGCTGTTTATAATGAAATGAAAGAAACACATAGGATTCCCAGAATAACTGTAAGTTTCCAGATTCGTAAAGTATGTTCTGTAATATTATCAACATCAATAACAATCAATGAGAGATTTTTCTCATATAATGGCAAACTTTCATTTGGGATAGCCTGGATATTTTTTATAATTTAATGAAATCTTTTGAGCTTTCGTTCCTTTTTTTTCAGTTTCAGGGAACTGTTTTCGTACAAAGTAAATTTAAATTGACATAATCCATCAAAAAATACAGATACTTGAAAATCTTCTCCTGGACATTAGACTTTGCATTCTACTTTTTTTTGCGTGCAGTGTGCTGAGATCCTTTGTTTGCATCTCAAAATAATGCAATTACCTCGAAAATATGAAATAAAAAAATTTTCTTTTTCAGCTGGAGATGAATTGTTTCTGAAATCACTGATGTATTGTTTTCATCCATTGTTTCGATTAGTCTAAATTAAGCTAAGAAAAGCCCTTTCTATTTAATGTGCAAACTGTTTTTTTATTTATTGCTCGTTTATCAGTATACTTGTATTAGAGAAATTTTCAAATGAATGGATCATTGTATCATTTACAACACACATCACGGAGTTATTTTTTAAGCTCAGAAATCTAAGAACACGCTTTGCGACAGACATAAGTTAAGGAGAAGAGAAATAAAATTTGTGAATGATGTACTACACATTTTAGCATAAGATAAGAACTTTTATTCCTCGGATTTTATTTTAAAAAGAGTGTAGAGATATTAGGTATTTTTTGAAAGCAGGAGTCATGAAAAATAAGCAATGCCCTTGCCGGGATTTGAACCACGGACCTCTCGAATACGCACTGAGCGTGCTGACCACTATACCACGAAAGCATGCCAAGCAGGCGGGCCGACTGGGGATTAGGGGACCCAATCACCAAATCGTGGTGGTGGAGAATCATAATCCACCAATTTTCAGTTCGGGCGCCACTTTATTAAAGCTGGAGACATTAGGTATTATTTTTAAAGCTGGAGTCGTGAAAAATGAGCAATACCCTTCCTGGGATTCGAACCACGTACCTCTCGAATACGCGCCGAACGTGCTAACCACTACACCACAAAGGCATGCCAAGAAGGAGGGAGAAATACCTTATAAGAGTACATTTTTTATTTCATATAGGGCGCTTTTACTGGAATAACTTTTATACATAATACATTTGAGTATATATTGAAAATATTGTTGTAAATGTTTGTAGGCTGGGTTTTTCTCATAAATCTTAGCACAGATTCTCTGTTACAGAATTCAAGTTTAAACAGAATATTTTACTGAACTAGATAGCCGGAAGTAACAATTTTTTAGCAAAACAACTAAAGAACATGTTTTTAAAGAATAAATTACTAAATTGTGAAAAAGTATACGAAAGTATCATTTTATTGATGTAGTTGTTGTGGACCTTCTGATAGAATACTGCTCATATATAGTTCTGCCCCATGTATGTTTCCCATACATGGGGCAGTATTCTGATAGAATACTGCCCCATGTATAGGAAACACATGAAAATATCTATATAGGCAGCTGATCCCGTAGCCAGAAACTGAACTCAAAACAAATCAACGTATGTTCTCGGATTTGAAGTTTCACCACCGATGAGCCTAAAAGTTGCCGACCCTTCTTCTTCCTTGCATGCATAACAATTATATAATGAAAGAAATAGTCCATTAACCTAGTATTAAAAACACGATAGCAAAAGCTCGTACCGGAATTGTTGTAGTGACTGAGATACTCTCGTTATTTCTGGTGATATGTTACAGAGTAAACCATAAAACTCTTTAAAAAGGTTAATTTTAATTATGCTAAATTTCAACAGCTTTCCCACTCGATTTTTTTCTATCAGGTAAGTTAAAGGGTAATTATTTAAGTTACAGATTTCCACAAACGTGTGTTGGACGAATTTTTATTTTCTGTATTTCTGCGGTGTAGTGAGAAATAATTTCATCAAATATTATTAACTGCCTATTTTCCATACTCAGGATATCTATGGTTCACTGAATTTTAGAAAGGACAAAGAATTGCAGAATGAAAATTGATAACAGTTAATTAATTCTATAAGAATTAGAAATCGAACTTGCATAAATAAATATTCATGCATCTGCTTACCTGCGTGGCATGTATATATGTACCGCCCTCACCAACATTTATGTGATCATTCAGGCACTGAAGGGTATAATCAGGAGAGTTTCTGAAATTTAAGTTTCCTTGGTCATCACACAGTAGTTACGCACAAATTACTGCTTCCGGTTGCTAAAAATAGAATGCTTTTAATTTAGAAACATGCAGTCTTTTAATTCAAAAAGGAAACTTCCTGAGATCACTGAAGGACAATTTTCAGATATTATTTCTTAGAAGTAGCAGTACTGATCCCCTACATTTTTGGAAATATACCTGGCGATTAGTTCCATGTCAAATATCTTGACGAATGCTGTTGAGTTTTTGCCGCAAATAGAGGAACGTCGATAAGACTCTCTATTGAAGAATGTGTCCTCATTCTTTATCGGGCGCTTTGAACAAAAACTTCACAGATACAGAGCATCCCCTCCCTTCTCATTAATGGATGCCTTCCCCGGACGTCTCGCTCTCTGTGTAGTTTATAACAAGTTATTAGCTTCCTTATCTCTAGCATTCCCTATCGGTGTTGGAGTTTCCGACATTTTCCTATTAATTTCTTGCATCACCGGACAAAAACAGTGCCATGAAAAGCGATCAATCTACAAAAGTGACTTCACTTTCAATACAACCACGCCAATATTTCTTTTACAATTGTTTTGGGGGAACGCTTCAATATTTTGCTATAGTTAATGGGGTTTCTTTTTTGTCTGTTGTCACATTAAAAGCGCAAGGAATGTTCTTTGATAATTAGCCCATTATAATTATTGGTTTAAGTTTCATTTTCTTTTACTACTACGTATTTTAAAATATTTAACTGCTCCAAAATTGATAAAGCAATTAAGCAGTTATTATTTTCAACTGTCTAGCACATATTCAATACTTAATATAAAGTCTTTGTATAAAACATATTCCTTAAAATTAAAATTGCAAGTTTTCTTTTAAGTAATTAGAATTTTGACTTGGTAAGAATAAAAAGGTCCATTCATTTTCTCATTATCAGATATGAAAAATCACTGTTTTACAGAAAGCTTGTTTTAAGTACTGAAAGTATTCTATCGGATATTAAATTCTAAATATATTCTATTAGATTTACTTTTAGATTTTAAAGGAATGAGTTCTTGTTTAAATTTAATGAAAAACAGTGTTATGAAAAGTGTTAGAAACATCTGCAGATTTTTCTCGGGATTACCTAATATAACGCTCAGTGCAAAATTACACTAACAAATGAATGAGACTAACAGATCTTGTTTTACTTTTTCAAACATATGTTAAGGCTTTATTTATGGCGCCTAATGAAGTAGGATGATTTCCATACTAACCTCACACATTACAGTGTTGCTCTATATTATCCACCTTTGACATACAGTTTTACGATTTCACAGTGGAGATCTTATATCTCCATAAACTTCTTTTATGGCGTTAACGTGCTGAGCTTCTTTTCCGAATCTTCGCCAGTCAGGTGTCTGTGAAAAGATTTTATCTCCTTGAAGAACAAAAATATCTGGCAACAGAAGAGGAAATGTGATCAAGGTCTTTGAATTTATTCTTTAAGGGTTCAGTGTTTTTGCTGAACATTTGAATTCCAACCGCGTTGTAAGTTCGTTGCTTCAAACTAAATCCAGCTTCTATGCGATTCCGTTCCTTTTAATATATCAGACAATATTTATATTACTTTTCCAAAAATATACCTTAATGCTAATTTAATACTCTAACGCTTTAATAGTCAGAAAACATTATTAAGTCGAGTCAAAGAGAACTCTCTTATACAAGCAGAATGCCAAATATAGTTATGGAAGTAGAGTTTAACTGAATTAACTGATTAAAGAATGCTCGTTGCCTGAGAATTATGTAACCATTCGAATAAAATATACCTTAATGCTAATTTAATACTTTAACGCTTTAATAGTCAGAAAACATTATTAAGTTGAGTCAAAGAGAACTGTCTTATAGATAGCAGAATGCCAAATATAGTTATGGAAGTGGAGTTTAACGGAATCAACTGATTAAAGAATGCTCGTTACCTGAGAATTATGTAACCAATCGAATAAGTTGTAGAAATCAAACTTTCAAAAAATTTGAGAAAAATCTCACATTTCACTTAAGTAACTTTTAAGCGAACAAATACTAAGACAGTGATTCTGAACCTTTTTCTGTCGCGGCACACTTTTAACGACATCAAATTTTGACGGCACAGAAACAAAAAGATAAGTTTAAAAGTTGTTTACTTACCTATAATACACTGTGTAAAATAGTTTATAATAATAATTTTGAACGTAAAATAAAATAATATGTATTACAAAAACAGCAGTACGTTTATTAAGGGATTAATTACAAGTTAATAATAAGAATACTTTTAATGAGAAATTTGAGTTTTATATTTTTTGATAATTTGATTTATATCTGGTCGTAAAAATGACAATGCTACTCTCATATCATCCTCTACATTTAACAGTCTCGATCTTTTATTCGCTTTTATGTTGGTTAATACTGAAAATCCGAATTCACGCAGATAAGATGTAGAAAATTGTAATAATATTTTTAAAACTTTTTTGGCCATCATGTTATAATCGCATCTAATGTTTTCCAAAATGAATTAATTAATTCTTCCGAATATTTTAAAATTAAATTTCGATTATTAGGAAGCATAATTAGTTCTTCTTGTTCATTCAAAGTTAATTCAAATACAGAAGTATTCGTTATCACAAATGGATTACGAACCCCGTCAATATTTTTTATACCTAAATTTTGGAAATAATGAATAATTATCTCCTGTAATGTTGTCAAATAGTCAATAACAATTTTATGAATAGTTTTATTAAAATTTTTTGGAACTGTCTCAAACTTTTCCAAATTGCCTTCCTGAGCTTTATTCTTCCATAAAGTTATTTATTTTTGGAATCTCACCAGTTTACCTGTTTAGTTTAATATATATTTTCTTTCGGCCCTTGCATACTTGAGTTTATGTTATTAAATATAACAAAAATATCTGATAAGTAAGCTAATCTCCCATCTGCACCAATCAGAACTTCTCAATTTAAATTATATACTGAACATATGCGAAAATGCTCCGAATTGCGCCCTCCTCCAGAGCACCAAAATCAGCTTTGATACCACAATTGGCGCTCTTATTAATGTCTTAGAAACCGAATTTCGCCAATTCTCATGTGTACCGTATACTAGGATTAAACCCATTATAATTTTTACTATGTACATTTCTAAAATTTGGCGGCACACTTCAAGAATTTGGCGGCATACAAAAGTGCCGCGACACAGTGGTTGAGAATCACTGTACTAAGCATTTGGTATATCATGAATATCTATGCGATTTAATATATAAATAACTAGTACGGTAGCTGGAAATGTGGACCTCATTTTCTCGGGATTTCCACACCATTTACTGCAATTTTATTTTTAGGAGTTAACACACTTTTCTGATATTTTCCAGGAGACAATAAATAATTTTAAAATTTGAGAATGTTTAATAATGTCTACGAAAAGCGAAGGAATAAAATTAAGGAGGTTTAGAGGGAAAAGTTTTAACTAATAAAGAATCTAACGTCCTACATACAGGACATTCTTTTCGGCTTAAAAGTTATTAAAAAGTTTAGAAAGATTTTGCAGTCATTATACCATAATGAACGCTGTCGAAGGTATAACGTTTCTTATTAAATTGCACCAGAAATCTGAATTATAAATGGAAACAAAAAAATTAATATTAGGCAAAGGATTCGTGAAAGACATTTGTTGGCATGTTTCAGCTTTTAAATATCGAAGGAAAATATGTAAAATTTGCATCTTGTCTTGGAGTCCTATTATTTTGTTCAATGCCAAAAACAGAACCGGTCTTTGCAAGTTTTATGATTAAATTACTTCTGGAAAACGAGGCATCCATTTAACATCGATCATTAAATAAAGAGCAGAAGAATGCGAACTGTCTATTAGACGCCTGATGTTGACATACATACTAATAGTGTAGTTTCTTGCGAATTTTATCCATTCTTCTATTTTATTACAGGGTCACAAACAAAGTTTGAATTTCTAGCAAACGGGCATTCAGTTTTCAATGTTTATTTAAATTCAGTTAATATGTTTATTAAAAGTCATTTCATCAACTTTTCTTACGTTGTGAAATCTTTTTTCATATTTGACTTATTGATAAACAAAGTTAGAAATATTGAGCCTTTAAAAAATCTGTTGTTAAAATACGCAAAGAAATTACCTGTCTTGAATTAATTAAGAAATTACCTGTCTTACCTGTCGACCGGGTGAAACATTTCTGCCTTGGCGAACATTGACTGATATAAAGATGCGGTAGGCTTTATGACATTGTGAAGATATCCCTTTATAAAAAAGAGTTTAATATCCCATTTAATATGTTGATTCCTGAACCGAAATTGCAAAACAGAATGATTATTCACCGTTAATTTAGGCAGCTGATAATGCGCTAACCCTAAAGTGTGTTCGAAGTACTGTACATAAGTTAAGTTGCATGACCAGACGGCCTACAGTAACAAAAACATCTAATTTACTGTCTTTTGGCGAGGTTGAAGAATAATTTGAAGAAGGCTTCGACATTTACTTAGAGTATAACTAGTACAATGTTCATTAAGAATATATAAAGTTTTTAACGTATAGTTTTCAGGCAGAGTCATCACGCATTACTTTTAGCGTCGTTGTCCGTATATGACGTAAATACCATGCCGAACTACCATATTACTACCAGCTCAAAATTTGGAGTACGGTTTCTACTAGACACATATTTATTTTGAATTATGGTAAAAACGAAAAATCTTAATATGAATCACCGTATGTCGAAACTACCAGTTCAGTTAACCCCCAAATCCAAAAATGAAAAGAAGATGCTAAAAATTCACGAAAACATCTCATTGTTTGCCAAAATCTGTGAGTTTTATTACTTAGAATTGATGTAAGCTTAGCTTAAAACAGACTAAATCTTTATGTATAGTCTGTCTGCGATTCTTCGGATAAATCTACTGAAAAGATTCGTTATATTGGGTGCTATACTGGCAAATAATGTCTGCAATGAGTTTTAAGCCGCTCTACAGATATATCTATTTTTTACTATGCTACTGGGAAATTTAATGCTCGAAATGATGTTCAGAGCTTCACATCATTGCAACTAAGAATGAAATATTAATTAGCCAGGGGGGTGCTCGTCATCTTACGGTTCTGAAACAATGAGTTAAGCTAATTGGGTACAGTGTAAGGCGAGTGCCTATCAAGCTCTAGGGAGAGTGCAAAATAAGAGCCTTACTCACCCAGCTATTTATTAGCGAAATAAATTTGTAAATTTCCCCTCAGGGCAGAACATGTAGCCACGGTAATTAATGTTTCTGCCTGCTTCATTAATACCATCCCTTCACGGACAACCAATTTCTTTGTCACTATTGGTTTCGCCGTTTGAAGCGCGTTAAAAAACGCGCAAATAATATCAAGGGTGAAAAAAAAAAGGATTCCTTTGATCAGGATGATTTAATGCCCTCTTCATAATATTCCAACGCTTCTCAGCTGAAAATTAATGCATGTTAGGATAAGATTCGCTTGCTTGTAAAATATGACCATCATGTTCTGTTTGCTGGAAACAGAGAAAAGCCTTGCTTAACGAAAAATGAAATTTCATCGCTTTCAATGTAAGGAATTTGCCCTATATATTTCCTATTTTGGGATTAATTTGAGCCTATTTTTCTTTTCCTAGATTAAATGATGAATTTCTGCAGAGACTAAGAAATGCATTCTTCCTTAAAGCCATTAATACTTTTCACTCCTATGCTGAGCCACCTATAAAGCAATTTACTTATTATGTCTTCACAGCTTATTTTGGCAGCTTGTAATTAAGTAAAACATGTATCTTTATTATTGATTCATTTCTTTTGTTTCAAAGTTATGTTTTTGTGTAATGATAGTTTACTTTTTTACCTGAGAGTGTACCGTCAAAATTAAATAAGTAAAAAAAATCGTCAAAATTAAGTAAAATTGACTAAATAAATACTTCTTGAAGTATTTTACACGTCTTTCGAAATACATTTTAGATTACATGATTCGTATTTATGTTACACATGGAGGGAGTGACTCCCAAAAACAAAAACAAAAACAATACAAAACAAAAAAAACTTACTTTGGGCTTATAACTAATTGGAAACTTTGCGAGCCTAATCAATATATTCAGTGGATTTTTTTTCTATTTGAGTAATTAGAATATTAAGAAAGTTTATATGAGAGTTATGACCCTTTGAGTCTGGTACACTAATGACGCTTAAAGAACGTTCCCTAAAAATGAGTCGAGCAGTTAATAACGATGCTAAAATATCACTCTATAAACGATTCTAGCAGTCATTAATGCTTTTTAAAGAAAAAACATAATATTTTCTTGATTAAGAAAATTATCGATGAATATTTATTGACTGACATATTTTTCAAAATAATTCTGTTATCTTTCTCCTGGGAAAGATTTTAACCTTTTCCAAATATTGTTGTGTTTCATATTAAAAGATAAAGGCTATGACTTATAAGTAAGTATCGTATTTCTTTATACGTGCTATCGTGGTGTAAGTTATTAGCAAGTCCAGCTGGCAATGAGAGATCAGAGGCTCGAATCCAGGGGATTGCATAGATGACTTTTTTCTGTTTTCTGTTCCGTAAAACCGAATAGGATGTACATTAGGGTCCAAACTAAAATCTGGCGGAGGATAACTTGTCTCGAACTGGATTACGTTAACCGAGTCTCGTGCCTCTCCCTGGTCACCTTTTAAATGCAGGAGTATATAAAGAATTATCTCACTCCCCCTAACGCGCTCTTGGGATGTAAGTTGCTAACATGTCCAACTGGCAGTGGGAAGCTCCATTGTTCGCATCCCGTCGAAGACATACTTGATATTTTATGTATCCTGATTCAAATAACAATAATGTCTCTACGCACTTTGTCACATCAAACCAGTCATTTTTTAACAGTACAAATTTAATCAGTTAGAAAATTGTCATTCCAATATATACGTTGAAGTCTCCCTAAGACGGCCATTAATGGTCTTGTACGATTTTGGTCTTCTGCGGTAGTGGTCGCCTTAGAAAGCATCATATTGTAAGGTGATATTCATTGTTGTTATTTAATTATGTTCTTAGAAATACCGATCATTTTCAAAGTCACCGCTTTAGCAAGGGGGGCGCTGAGAAAGGTTTCGCTATATCTTAGGGATATTCTCCGTCTCTTAAAAAAAGTGAGAGAAAATTTTCGGATACAAAGATATAACATACAAGTAATTATGCAGCAAATGTTCAGTTGTGAAGACAACACCGCGATTTTAAATTTGTTTAAATCAATTTAAATGAATGAAATTGATTTAAAAATGAATTTAAATTTAGGAAAATGTCTTGAAAGGTTTTCTTTGCTTTCTGAAATATGTGTTCATAAAGACAACATTCACGTCTGCCTCTTTTGGGGTACTCCATGTGGACGTCTTTGAAAAAGTCATTTCCATCAACCGCAGCAGAAAACGAACAAAACTATTACCCTGAACCCATTTCATTTGTTTTCTGAGTGATATTAAAATGAAGGTGACGACTGTTTCTGCAATCTATGTATTCTTATTTATTGTTACGATAAGAAGTGTGGCATTTCAAGCCTAATATATCAAACGGCGGACACTCCCCCGCGCGATTAAATCACCTTGGGGATCCTCTGTAATGGCGGTCGAACTCTGACCCTGAAGCATTGTTTGCTCTCTAGTTTTATAGCCTTTCTACACCGTTATTTACAATTACGAAAGAGACCTTCTCTGGTTGTGGTTGACCACTGTTCTGAATACTTACAAATGCGCATTTGATTGTAAACTTATCTGCGGAAAGCGAAAGAGGAAGAAAAGTGAAATCTCTTGGGAAATGTAATTCGCATTTTTCGCAATATATGGAATTTATCCATTTCGTGTTTTGTTTTCGTATGCAACTTAAACATGCTCATCAAGCATGTAATTGTAATGGGGCACTGAGCTGATGAGTCATTCAATGACACTTAAATTGCAGTAGCCTTCGGAATAGAGGATATTGTGAATGAAGGAATGCAGATAGTATAAGATTAATCATGCTGATCATTTCAACGTTCTAGATTCGATACAGAACTTCATTTTTATTATAAGCTTTCATTTCACCCACACATTGTGTTTGTCGCTAAGGTCAAACCGTTGTCATCGATTTTTAAACTCCTACTTCCTGGTAAGCAATCTAGCTCAAATTTTGCACACGTACTCTTTGTAGACGACAATGGAATGTAGTAAAGCGATTTTTTTTTTAAAATTTGATTTATATTTTTTTTATTTAAATTGATTTTTCGCACATATTTTCCCTTAACGAACGAGCTAAAACTGTTTGAATTTTGCTGTTTGCACCATAAAATAGAACTGAAAGAAATTTTTGGAGTGAAGTTTACATGAAATTTTTAATTTAATTTCTAGTTTTTTGACGTGTTTTCGGATCACGCATTCCCATTTGAAGTAAGAAAAATTATTAGAAGTAAAAAAGCGATTATTTGTTGCTGAAAACGATTTTTCAATTGAATAATTTGACTGAAAACATTTTATTTTCGACTGAAAGGACGAAAATAAGCGCTTTTATGAAATAAGCTTTTATAAAAACTCATAAAGCAGTTAAGCAAAAGAAGAAAACTAATTTATCATATAGTTTCACAACAGCAAGAGATTAAGTAATTATTTTTAAAAAACTCATCTACAATTTTATATCATGAATAATAAAAAAGTGGAAGCCCAAATAAGGAAATCTAGTAATCGAATTGTACTGTCAAAAATATAAGCCATTATCTCTATTGTTTTATCAAGGACAGCCCAAGCTTTTAGTATTCCTGTTATAAAATTGTGAATGAATTTTGTAAGAGTTACTTAATCTCTTATTCCCATGAAACTATACGGTATTCCTTTTTTTTCTGGTTTTAGTACATTAACTGTTTTATGAATTTTAAATAAAAACTTATATTATAAAAGTTTTTTATTATTTCAACTTGTGATCATAAGAAACTTTGTGACTGTATATTGCTGGCAGGTATTCGAAAGTATTTGTAGTTATTACTTGAAATAGGCTCCTTTTAAACAATTGAAAATGTTTAAAATGCAACTAAATCTTGTTCTCTAACACATATGTAAATTAAAGCACAATGGTATGAATAATCGCTTTTAAATTTTATACAATATTTTGATAATGACATCAAGAAAAGTTTCCTATTTGCATAACTTCAGCTATAGTCATTTACCCTACTTTTCTCCAGTTACGAAAATATTTTTAAAAACAATATCCTCAATATCCAACAATTATTTCTTACAATTTATTCATTTGTAGATTTCAGTTCATTAAAGGAGCACGACCTTTTTCTGATCAGCTTCAAACAGTACTTTGTGAAATATAAATATTAACGTTGAAAATGCTCAGAATGGGTTTTCTAATATAGTAGTCAGTCTATTTGTTATTATTATTATTATCGCTGCTATTTACTAGCCGCAGCTTAACTGAAATGAGTTTGAGATGCATATATCAAGATTTATTTAAAAAAAACACTCCAAAAGGCCTTTGCTTGACCTTTCACATTTTTTAGCTTTTCCTTCGGTGTTTAATTACAAGGAACTTAGTGACACCAGTAAAATAAATTTTTCGACCTAGGCTCTGATATCCTGCTGAGCGACCTAAGGCAAATTATTGCCTTAGGTCGTAACTGTTCCAGAGGTTGTCATCATATTTTCTGAAATTATCTACTCGTACGTTCACCCAAAACGAAAGCTTGTTTAAGAGAAACTCGGAATTTCAAGTAAAGTTCCTTTATTGTTCAGTAACTACATAAATAGTGAGAAGATCGACAAATCACTCTTTCTCCTCTTGTATTTTACTCTCGTAGAGAATAAAAAAAATGAGGATAAGCATGGTGAATTATAAACGCTAATTCTGAATTAATGCTTGAAGACTGAGGGTTAATTAAGATCAGATGTTCTCTATGTCAAAGGCAATAATTTGCAAAAATGCTGTGGTAGTTTAAAGAATAAATATGTTTTGTTTCTCAGAAACTCCATGGTTTTATTTATATGTTTTCGAGATGAAAAAAAAATAATAATGTTCTTTTGCTTGCACTTTATTAAAATGATGAACTGCATTTTGTTTAATTGTGCCTGTTATCTTCTCGAAATATGCATAAAAATTATACGCATATGTTAATGGCCACCCTAAAAAACACACACATATATATATATATATATATATATAATAAAAATTAAATTAAAATTAGGTATTTTGCTTAAATAATTAATCATATATATTGAAAATTCTGGGACCTTAGCGATAAATAACACTGTGTATCTTAATTTATGTATATACTTGTTAGTGCTCGCAAAAATATGAACTTATCCTGCCAATTGTAAACAGTGGCGGGTCAGCGAAATGAAGGATATCTTTTTTGGGGGATTATCATCTTAAAACGCATTTATTTATTATTATTATTATTATTATTAACAGTAGTAGTAATAGTCATCAAAGATTTGGGAACTCGTCACGATGGCGTCTTGAGATGTCCCACAGACCGCCTCTGGCTGTGGGCTTTGTTATTTCAGTTAGGTCTTTTTAAACCCTTTATTATTTCTAAAAATTTTGTTTAAAATTAATAAACTTTAATACAGAAATTCCTCATTTAATTAGGAACTAGGTTAAGTTAGGTTATTTGAATATGTCAAAACACTCATGGCACTCACTGCCTAAGGTGATGGATGCCTTTGGGGAGGACTTTCTAAAAGAAACTGCCTCCTATTTATGCTCACATCGGGAAAAACGAAAATCAACCATGCAACCAGACCGAACAATCAATAATACCTCAGTCACCTGTGGTACCACAAAGGTGCCAGAATAGCTTTTACTTGTACCTGTCGATCTTCCAGCATTCGATGGTCTTAACCATTCGGCTACTGGTGAGGCCTAATGAGGGACAAGATAGTATGCTTTTTTTATTATTTATTATTTTGTTGGATACCAGTGACTATCCAATTTCCTGTATTTTAGTAGAGTTTTCAAAAAAAATTACCTTGACTTTTTTTAATCGTATTTCATTTTGTTTTAATAAAGCAGTAAAATAGATAAAATTAGCTGTAGAAAAGTATTTTGAAATACGTTTTTATACTGAAATTGTACCTTTAAATTAATAGTTTGCCTTTAGTCACAAAATAATGCGTCACTTTATATTTTTTAATTAATAATTTCCCAAATAATGCATTATTTTGAAAAGGGGGAAGAAGAGGATTAGATTATGTATTTAAATTAAACAGAGGACTCGAAGGTTACCTACGTAAATTAGATTCCAATTTTGGCTGAAGTACCCTCAGCGAGCGAGTTACGGGGTGTCTCGTTTTCCTAAGACGAAAGAAAAGTAATTGCTTAAATTTAAAGTCGATAGCTACTAATATGGAATTCTGAATTAATACAACGCCTCATTTAATTCTTACATTTATTTAACACAAATTTTAAATCAAAATTTTCATTAATTTGTCTAGCAGATGTCAGAAAATGCATATTAGAGGGGGAGAAGGAGAAGGACTTTGAAATTTTCTCCTGTTCACTGAATTTCACACTCCTATATATATATATATATGCTATTTGATTATAATATTAAATTTTCTAAACATAACGTAAATAATTCAAGTATATTTTATAGCCATTTTACTTAAGTTGCTAAAGTTATTTCAGGATCTCTACTTTAAAAATGTGCTTAAGTATTTGCGAGAAAATTAATTACATTTTCAGATACTAAAATGTTACCTAATGAGAGAAAACTGCGGAGTTAAGGAACCTGTAATCCCCCCAGACTTGCGTGTAAAAATGATCTAGAAATATGCGTTTCGCTGATATGATTTGTATATATTTATAATTCACCTGCATATGCACGCGGAGTGAAAGAGGCATGACGAAAATGCGTGCTTACAGCTGACCAGATTTAGTCTGCCGAAAAGGTTGAAGTAGATCTAAATGCTTAAAGGTGTACTTCTTTTCCAAGGGATAGCCCCGCCTAGTGAATATGGTATCTTAGGAAAACGATGAAGCGTGATTCTGTAATTAAACTGCAGTCTGCGATCGTAAGAGGAAGGGTGATGGGAGTATGACGTTTTACGGAAACGTTCAAGCCGTCGCGGGTCACCAACGATTGGCGATACACCGCTGGACTTGTTGGAAAGAAGTCTCAAGTTGACGATGGCCTCCGGTTAGATTGAAATGTGTTCTGCTCCAGTTTGTACGCGTACCAAAATACTCTTTACTTATTTTTCACAGAATTCCTCATAATTGAGATCCTGGATCATTAAACGACTCTTCAACCTAGGGAATTTCAAGTATATCGATTGATTTCAGTTACGTATTATTTTTCTGCGAATCAAAATTTTAAAAAAATCTCACCATCAATACTAGGCCTTATCATATGTGTTTGCATGTTTATGTTTTGAAATATTAAAAAAAGAACTTATATCAACACTATGTTGTTTTATTTGGTATTAAAACCATTTATTATTATATGGGCATCCATGCATACGCAATATATTGTCAAACTAGCTTTATTCAGCATAAAAAACGAGATCGTGGCTGTAATGAACGACAAAGTCATAATGATTTTTTATTTGACGTATTTCGATAGATATTGCTCCTTTTATAATGAACGTATTGTGGGATACAGAGCAAAATTTAGTAATTAATGCGAATATACAAGGAGCATAAATGTGACAACTATGATTCGCTAATGAGAGACTGAGGAATTTAAGGTACGATGCACACATTGTTAACTTTTTTTGGAAGTTTTAAAGAAAATATCTCATCGTGTGTTTAAACGTTTTTGCTTTATGAAAACATTTTCAAAAATCAACTCAAAAGCGTTGAAAGAAACACCAGTTTGTTTCTTTAAAAAATGTTAAATTGTGCCGTCTTTCTTATTAATTAGCTTTATCTGCAGTTGCGGAAAAATTAATTTTGTTTCCAACTAATTTCAAAATTTAGGACAAACAGTTGCGCGTGATATTAAGTATACTGTGCTTTACAGAAGTGTATTAAACCAAAATATTTTAGCAGGAATTTATTATTTTTTTAATTATTATTTTTTTTTGTAAACTCGTATTATTAAGAAATGAAAAAAAGGAGAAAATGTAAATCACATCTAATGAGTAATGATTAGATTGAAGACAATTATTCAGTGGACTAGCATTCATTATAAAAAGATTCGACTGCGTACGTAGATATATTATTAGTTTATAAGAACGGATGTTGAAATGTTCTTTGTACTTAAACATTCGTCATGGATAGTCTCCTTAGCTTGCTGGCACGCTAACAGTGAGTTGTTTCAGTTCATTTCAATTCAGTTACATCAAACTTATTATCAAAATCTTCGTAGCTTAACGTCAAAATGAAAATGTTTTATCGATATTTTTGGCTGATCTGATATAAAATCAAATGCAATTAATACTTTGTTATACTTTAATTACTGCAATAATTACCTGTTGAAAAATTATTTACTATCTGAAGACTTAGTCTATTAATTTCTATTAATGTTTATTATTATAAATTTCTATTAATGTCTAACACCTTGAAGAATAGCTTTCCTTTCCAAATTTAAAAGAAATACAAAGTAGAAAAAAATATAACTGTTGAATAAAACTAAAATTCAACCTGAAAAGAATTTTAATTTATCTTTCTTTTTCGAACGTATCAAAGTTATGAAAAATTATTAAAATGGACTTTCAAAACTGTAATCCAGCGTTTGTTTTAATTTTAACGTGTTTACTTGTAATTTCACGTAATTGTTTTCTTTCTTTTGCCATGAGCTTTAAGTAGTTTATCTTCTTTTTGCTCAAACCAATTTAATTTCTCTCGACTTTATTAACTTTCCAAATTTTGTTATCTTGGTAGTTATAATTTAATTTAATTGTTATATATAAAAAAATTACAGCTAAAGAGGCGAAAGAAATTAAGCAAAAAAATATGAAATAATGGTATTGCAACTGTTTAAATTATAAAATCATTTTACTTTTGTTAAAATTAAAATTGTAAAAACAATCAAAATGACAGAACAAACCTTTAATAAAAGAACACACGAAGTGAAAATAGAAATAAAAATACATGCGGCAAAGCTGTATTATCATTCTTTGACTTTAACTTTGTCAAGAGGAGAAGTTTTAGTTTTAACAAAAGCAAAATGTTTTTATGATTTTAACACTTGCAGTACAAAATAATGCTTATTACAAACTGTTATTACACCATAAAAACAATGTTTTGAATGATTTGCCCTTTCTTACGCTGATAAGAAACGTATTTTCATTGCATCGAATGTAAATAAAAGATGTTATGAATCGTTGTTGACAGCAAAGGCTCTTTGCATTTCTGATCTTTATTTATAAAGAATAAAGAACAGGATTTTAATGCTGATTGGGAAATAATAATAATAATGACACTCCTTCAAAGTGTTTTAAAAATTTTCAAATAAAATTTCGAGAAAATTTAAGCTTTTCCCTTAAATAAAATTTAGTTCGTTAATTAAAATGATATCTATGTTTTTTAAGAAAACGTTTGTTACCAATGGTCTAGGCTAATTTATTACCCGAAAAAAATGAGAGCATTGAATTAAACTTCGCATTTTAATAACTAAAATGCGTGAAGGCAATTAGCATATGAATAGGAAAACGAGTCCCCGCGCGTCCTGTCTCGCTCGCCATGTCCAAACACCCGAAGGAATATTTTGGCGCTCTAGCTTGGCGAGAGAAGTTGGCGAGAAAGCAACCCTTCAATGAAACCGAGTGGAGTAAGGGCAGGCTAGAGCCGCCACTCATTCGCGGCCGAACCGCTGCAACATCTCTTCGATGTTTTGGAAGGGAGACCTTGACCCTTTACGAATGACTTTTATTTGGTCCGCGGGCGCACCTCACATGCGGCTTTGAAATATCCCTGATATTAGGATCAGGGAAAAAAGAGTTCTGGTTCTTGCAATGCGAGGTCTGCTAATTTTCTCTCTTTTATGGTTGATGTGGTTTCAGATAAGGAGGTGCCTAGGGACGGCCTAGTAACCGTCAGCTGCCACCCCGAGGGCGGTGCCTCATCCAGGGGTCAACAGCCAAGCTCCGCACGCGCCTCTTTGAGCCACTGCGAGATGCCGACGGACGCCCTGGCAGCTACTTCGTCCGCCGCCGGACATAATAACAACGCCGCGCCGAAAACTGAAAGGGGAACCCCGGAGGCGGAATCTTCCTCCTCACCGTCCATCTCGCCGCATTCTCCGAGCCCCGCGCGGGCCTTCCCGGCTCTTCTGGTACCCGGTTTCAATCTTGCCGGACTTCGAGTCAACACAGCAGCCCCCTTCTCTCCCCCGCCGGGAGGCTTTTCTCCTGCTACTGGCAATCCGGCTATCAAGCAGATGGAAATGATGACTCGGAACTATAGTGACTTCATGAGGTCTCTTGCCGCCAAGTACAACCAGAACAATGCTCAAGATAGGTAAGAAGTTTTATTGCTAAACTATTTTATTACTTTAATATTGGGCGCTGTCAGGATTTTTTCCAAACTGTATCGGATTATATTGTTTATTTCCCAGTGTTGATGATAACGGAAACTATAAAATGTTTAGTTTAAGGTAATGTCAATGAATAAGAATGAAAATTTTACGAATCATTCTTTCAATTCATTAATTGATACTGATTTGCTTAAAACTGAAAGCGAAACACGCCCGTGTAAAAAGTAGCCAAAAGAACAAAATAGGAGCAAATATTATAGTTTAGCATAGATCTTGAATAGGACTCTAGCGATTTCGAAGATGATTAGACACAAGTCCAGCTTGGTCAGAAGCAAAGCCAAACTAAAATTCTTTTTTTTTTTTTTTTTTGCCTAATTTTAATCTGATTTACGTAATTTACTGCAGCCAGGTACAGAGTCAGGTACCGAGCATGAAAACTCCTGTCGGCGCCCATGAAAATTTGTTGATTTAATCTTTATTAGTAAATATGAGATTCATGGTTTCTTTTAGTTCATTATTGATTAATGTCATATGCCTAAGAAAATTTCATATAAATACGTTTCCTAATTTGGTATTTTACGGCCCCGTAAAAATATTGCTATAAAATGTTTACTTTTTCTATATTAAATTAATTTTAGACTTCTAAAATTCAGTATTTACATGTGATATGTGTTATGAAAACATGCATTTGATGTAGATACGTTGTAGACATATGGTGCTATATTTTATGCATTTTGAGCGGAAGAACACTTTTTGATCTTTTTATTGCTTGCTTTGAGGTATCTCTAAGTATCTTCTGATAACAGAAACGTAAACTGCGTACACTCTGCTCCCACTCAGAGGAAGTATTTGCTAGAACTTTATTAACTAGGATTTTTTAGAATTTTTGTGTTAATGAATTCCGTATTGCGTAAAAACATTTAAAAACAAAACAAATAAACCTTTTAAAACTTTATATCCGTAATATCCCCCCTTTTGGGGTTATTTTCGCTAAACTAAATTTCCATTCCTTGAAATAACTGTCCTACTAAGCTTAGTTTAAAATTTTACAGTCGAAATTTCGGGTTTGTCTGCTGCAGTAGCTATTACGAGGCTAAACAGATGTATCTATAAACCGACAGACATACCTGCTAAATGTCAGCTACTTATATTTACTTGTGTAGTACATTTTCATACATCATCCAAGCACTGCCCAAAAGTATTCTCATGTAGATGCAATCTGCGCGGCAATGTTTGATTAAACTGTTCAACGACACTTTTGAGTATGATTATAGAAAACTATTTAAAAAGTAAACATGCATGTAAATCTAGAATATCTAGAATATTACCTTTTTAGGTACTCTCTGTTCTGAAATTCGGATTTGCATTTGTGTTTTAAACAAACAAACAACTTTACGTAGGATTTTAAGTTCCTTTCAGCAACTTTCGTTTGATGTAAATCATCTAATACTGTGTGATGTATTATTTAACATAATAGGTTTGCTACAAGTATTAAAACACTTAAATGCATACCTCTTAAAATCTGTACAATTAAAAATATATATCACATTTTCTTCTCTTAAACATTTATTACGTAATTAAAGTAGGTACTATAAAGTGCCTAATTGAAGTTTTAATGCTCATTTCCTAACTGGGAATCGCATTTTATAACGGGTGAATGTCTATTACTTCCCATCAGATTGGATTTCCGGAACTTAATGGTAGTTATTCAATTTCATTTTATAGTGAGCTGATGAGTTCATTCTCTAATCCTTTCAATTCAAATCTTATCCTACAGCTTAAAAGTCGAGAATCCTATTTCTAAGTTCTAGACTTCCAATTAAAGCCTGCCATGGATATTCGTGTAGATTGGTAGCAAGCACTTCAATAATTAAAGCTGTTATTAAATTTTTAAGTGCGCTTTGCATGATTTTTTTTCAGAAAATGATATAACTGTTTCATTCAGTATCAGTTAGATTCATTACTTAAATAATTCACTGATCTAAATCCCCGTTTCTTCCATTTTAGACTACGTAGTTCAAAAACTAAAAAAATAATGCAGATATGGCATGAAGTGTGTATTATTCATTTCTGAAAGCTGCAAGCATATTTTGTTGACTGAAGACGTGACAATTTTCAGTTTGCTTTTGAAAGTCAGATGTAAACACACGAGGCTATGGCTCAAAGAAAATTAGGTGCCGTTCTGTTATCAAAACCGGATCCAGAATTGTATGCATGTATATATCTAAACACGAATGTATGTGTGTGTATACGTATATACATATATGCACATACAGACATACACACACATATATATTCATAGGGCCATTCCTAGCGTGTAAAAGTAGGCGGGCGGCCAAAATCAGGGGCAGCCGGACTCCTGCGATACCAAGTCTAAATATTTTTAATTCATTGTAAGAAATTATCAATGTAAGTACTTTTTATACAATTTTCTATGTAAGTACTTAGTGAGCATGAACATTTTATTAATCATTGAGCAATTTTTTTTAATTTGGAGACGGCAATGTTAGGTTAGTACGCGGGCAGCCATGGCTTAGGAACGGCCATGTATATTCATACACTTCTCAATCCGGTCCCGATAACAGAACAGTACCGAAAATTAAAACAGGTGTTAGAAAACCACTCTAAGTTTGAATATATTGAATTAATAATGTTGTGATTTAGACACGTCACATTTGCGCGGTTGAATTCTGAGTCTTATCTTCGCTTACAGTTAATGACTTTTCGGATTATTTGTGAAAATACTTTAATTTATTTAAATGAAAAAGTTTTTCATCCCTCCCCTTCCCCGCAGTGTAAGAATTTGCATTGTAAAGAAATTTATTTTTAAGTTGTTCTATGTTGGTCCTGCTTTGTACCTAGCAAAAGAATTCATTCGTAAATTTCATTAAAGAAATAAATTTTAACGAAAACATAGCTTATGAAATCGTCAAATTAATTCAGAGGATCTGAAGTTCTGGTTTTGTTTTATTCCGCAAGGCGATAGCCCGCCCGTGACTAAATTAAAAAGAGGTTTTGATTTATTCTCTCATTTGGTACAGTACTTACATGCTGAGAGACTGGTTCATATCTCGTCTCGGACGCAAAAGTTATTCTTCAGGAAAGTCTTTTGAATTATATTACGAAGAAAATGTAATGCACATAAAGCTTGATATATGAAAATCGTAGACTGATGCATTACACAGTGCAGCAAACATAAGGAGAAAGAAGTTTAACTTCTGAATTTTAATTTTCTGCTTTGAAAAGAATAAACGATAAGGAAGCTAGCATCTTTCCAACCATCTCAAGGAGGGAGGGAAAGAAGACAAAAAGGAAAATGAGCTAAATCATTTCCGTACACATAAAGAACTCTTTGCTTACTGCCATGAGCAGATGACAGATGTAAACAGAATATGAAGTTCGTATACAGTTTTCAGGAGAAGATGATAACATTCATCGCATAAATTACAAAAATACAGAATTTTGTAAAATCCGGTAATCTTTCCGAGAATGAATTATGCTGAGGTTTTTGAAATATTCTTCAGACTATATATATATGCCCGCTTTGTACAGAATGATATTTTAAATACATATTTTACATAAACTGACTGCTTAGAGAGCAAGAGTAAAGAAAATATATCATTACTTTACGGATTCTAGAAAGTACTTTTTAAATTTTTTTTGGTTTATTATGTTTCTTTTCTTTTCTTTTTAAATATTTTATTCAACACGATGTATATTAAAATATGGTATCGTTAAAATAAATTCTTTGATAATAATATTAACGTGCAATAGATCGTAATGACTGTTTCTCCGAACTATCTTCTAAGTTTCTTCGTAATTTTAAATAAACATCGGAAAGACATCGCCAGATAATCTTCCATAAAAGTGACTTATTTTCTTTCAGAGTCGTCTGAAACCGTCTTATTTTCAGATTTGTGCAAATTTGCTATCTTCGAAAACTTTATGCTTGAACTCGGAGACCGATTAAAACTGTCTGAGGCTTTAGGCATGGCGTGTTAAAATGCGTTGTTTCATAAACGAAATATTTGATTCAAATCAGAGCTGTAGCTAGGGCTTTGAGCGCCCGGGGACAACTGAAGATTTTGCGCCCCTTTCTATGTGCCAAGAAAGGAAAACATTTCATTCTCAAATTTCTTAACATCAATTTGGCGCCCCCTGGATACTGCGCCCGGGGACATATGTCCTCCCTTGCCCCACCCTAGCTACGCCACTGTTTCAAATCTATGGTTGGCAGGTCTCCCGGGTTTTCATTACATTTCCTGGTTATATGGTAGCTAATCGAATCTCCCGGTTTTTAATTTTAACCATTGTTTAATCGGTTAATATCCGAACTTAATTTTGTTTTACGTCAATATATGATACATTACTAATTTTATCCTCACAGTAGTTTGTACATTAATTATTAATTTTATTTTCATCTTATTTAAAATATACTTTGATGAGTAAAAGTATTCCTTTCCTCTTCGAGATTTTCTAATGTTAAAAGTGTGAGAAAATTACAAAATATAATTAACAAAAAAGCTTAAAAAATTAGAATATCTAATTAAATATTTCATATTTTGTCCTGTATCGTATTATAAGAAGTCCAATAACCCGAATCATGCATTAAAAAGTAAATTTAAGTCAAGCCGGTGTACTTGTGAAATGGCATGACGCGCAAGGAAAAATTCTCCCCGAAACTATGCTTCCGCCCAAGAACCTGCTGACTTTTAATATTTCAAGGTTGGCACCAGAGCAAATCACACGAAGATATTACGAATAAAGTATTGTAGTAATTTATTTGATTAATTTTCATTAGGGAGATAATATTAACTATTAAAAATAAAGATGTTCTGGACAAGAATATGTCAATTTACTTGTGAAACCCTTTAGGAATAATACATTGTACAATCAAAAATTTAAGCAAATTTTGACATTTGTGTAATCATTTCTTTCTGTTACATAAATTCTTTATTTGCCTAATGGAAACTGTAAACGCCGTTGTTATGCTTTATCTAATTAATGAAATATTTTGAAAACCGTATGAAATTGATATCATTTGAGAACTGCATCCAGAAAACTGCAACATATTTTCGTCTAAACATAACCGTTATCCCACTGGGGTTCAAATTCTTATGTGATAAAAATTTACACGAAAATTAATTGGATCATACCAGAAATATATTTTTACAATTTAAAGCAATTTGTTAGTAAGCCTCTGAAAAATGTAAAATATGCCTTAAAATAGTAATTAATTTTAGTCCTAAATGAAGGGATAATTAAATTATTCTGTACTCCATCCCCACAGTAAACACATTTGTTTGCATTTTGCAAATACTACCCGCTTATGCGTTTAAGGTAGTGCATTAATTTTTCAGTAAATGAAGTAAATTCACTTCTAACAGCTGGAGTATGAAGATCTGTAAATGCTAATATGCCCTATAACGATACTGATAAATTCATTTTTTTCTTCGGTCGGGACGTTACCCGATCCTTAGTTTGCCGATTACAACTTCAAAAATCGAAATTTTGAAACTTTGCACCTTCAAAAGTTAATTACAAACATGAATAAGCAGTGAAAATCTATTTTGTCTAGGAATAGTCTAGTCTAGAGATGTTAGGACAGTACCACCTGTTGACGTCGATTGCATAAATAGGCTGTTTTTTCATTAGCGGCAGAATTATTGACCTTTGAAAAAAGAGTGTTATATTAAAACTGTTAACGTAAACATTTCTTTCGAGACTGACATATGAAAAGCACAAAACTCAGAAGGAAGACCTGTTAGTAATATTAATTTGTACTTAAAATAGATGAATTTTTTTTTCATTTGAAAACTATGTATTAGGCAGACATCTGTCCTTCCTGCAGATCCAAAAGCACCTGTTCTCTTGCATTTATATAGGCACCTGGCATTTTTCATTTAGAGCGCTTAGTACAGCGTTGAATTAACGAATGCTAATAAAAGTTCTTAATCTAAAAAGATATTTATACTGTGGAATTAATAAATATGGTTATAATATATTACAGTATTTATGTATTTCATAGAAATGCTAAAGTTCCATATTCTGTTAGTTTATTAACTGACTGCTATATTTTCTTCTTTTGCTATACATGATTTTATCAATAATTATAGTTTTATCTGTTCTGTTTAGCTTTTATTAATATTGATAAAGAGATCAAAACTATAATTAGAATCAGCTTTTTGAAGCCAACATCTCCCGGCCTTTCATTGAGAGTACATGAAAAGGTATGAAAAGCATAAGTTTTTCGTAGTGTAGGACGGAGTATATGCGTATAAGGTTCCCAGCTGTCCGGCATTTTGCCTAGGAATTTTTAATGAGACTGATTGCCCGTTTATTTAATCAGTTTCACTCTGAAATGCATAAGCTCATATGCAAAGACCTTTTTTTTCAACTGTGAACAACATTTAGTCTTAAGAAAGCGATGATCTATTGCATCTGTCAATGCTTAAATATTATTTACTTAAAAATGTAATCCAAACAGTCATGTAGTTGTTTTTACGAACATATAAAATATAATTTAGTGTTTCTAAGGAAAATATCTAATGAAAAATATGCAGAAACAAAAATCCCAACCATTCACATCCTGTTCCGAGTAAAATTGCTGCAAAAAGTTCTTTTCCTGATTATTTTGTCAGTGCTGTATAATTTCCATTTATTCCTTCATATCAACTTTTATCTGTTATACAGGCTTGTATAACGTACGAGTAGCAGGATTTCTAATAATGTGGTGAACATAGGTATCTCCAGACAAAACACTTTTGGGTCAGAATTGGAGACAATTAACTATATTGATAAATTTTTATTTGGGATTCGTGAGTAGATTATAGGAAGAATATTGCATTAATACGAAACATATCTATTGTACATATATTTTACACGCAACAACAAAAAACACATGTATTATGCATATACATTAATACCAAACACAATTTTTACTCATTTCGAACCAGGTCATATGTGCTTTCCTTCTCCTCTGCGAACTTGCATGATCCGGAATCTTCGTTCTTAGAATATAGTAATCCTAAATATATAATTAAAATTGCTCAGAAAGTTTATCAAACTGGTTAAGAAATTGTGCTCTTTTACAAAACTGCTCTGTGTTACCAAGACCTGGGGTATCTAAACATTTAAACGTCGCTTCTTAATGAAGCTCTTTTCCCTTTTCCATTCCCTTCAGATAAATGTAAATATCAAATCAGGCGCTTACAAATGCTCATCGAATTTGTAACTGCAACTATTTGAAAAACATTTTAACTATCATTTTTCAAATCGCCTAATGTTTGAGCTGAATCTTTATCAATAAGTTTTTGCAATGTCGTATTCCTGAACACTTTTTGTCATTAAAATAATTTACTCTCTTCCAAAACTTTAAATTTCTTTTCGAAAATGTAGACGAAACTTAACGCTTTCCTGATTTGCTTTGTTTTTACAATACAACTAGTTTGATTCGGTTTGGTTTAGTTGATTACGGCAGAGCTCTCGAATGTTATCTGCCTAAGAAGAAGGAGCCTTGATGCTTTGGTTGAATATTCTAGTTTACAGCGGGAATTAATTCCGCTATTACCAGAGCTTATCACGGAATCCCACGAGGGACCTCACACATAAGGGGTCATCAGATTGGTCCACCATAAAGGTGCATACCTTAAGATAAAATACAATAAAATAAGAAAACGTTGAGACTCATTGTCTCTGAAATTAAGGATGCGATGACAGATTGACGTATCAGGGGTGTGGCAGCAGTTCTGCCACTCCTGCTGAGCTACTGGAAGTTTTTAAACCCAAAATTTGCAATAAAATTAGTTACGAAGTTTACACATGTTGATCTTGTCTTTGCGTGTTTGCGCTATCTAAGAGAAAAGCTGCAAATGGCCTATTTTTCCTATCTTCTTCAAGTATTTCGTAAGCGAATATATTTGCAAAGCCGGTGGACGTGTTCTGCGAAGCTTTATCATAAAATAGAGGAGACAGGCCTTCTTGGAGAACCTTTTAAGGGAAACTGACTCGTATACACACTACACGTAGGGAAAACCATAAAAATGCCCTTGCAGCCAGCTCTTTCACTAGGATTCGAACCCCGGACCGAACTACCCGTGTCCAGCGACATTATCGCTCAGCCGCTGGTGGGCCAAAACATGACTGGACATGTGTACTTTTTAAAAAAAATCATTAAAGTGGCGTACGTGAACTTAATCGGATTCCATTTTTAATTATAATAAAAATTTATTTATAATATTTCATTTATAATTTGACAAGCTTTTGCAAGCATAATAAATAAATGTATATTAAAACTAATAGTAATAGACTTAAATGGACGAACTAAAAGCTAAAACAGTTCCGTTGGTTAACTTGTAATGGATATGACTATAAGCAAATTATTGTCGGAAATTTGTGAATTCCCACATAAAGTACCATATTTAGGGAAGGAATATTATTTGGTAACAACTTTAGCATTAAAACGAATATAGAGTGAAACAAAATTATAGTAGTGAATTATTTTCATGAAGATACCAAGAACGATTCAGTCAATAGTGAGTCTCAGAAGCTAAAACAAACGCTTGCAGAATATCGTTGCCAATTTACTACAACTGAAAGAAAGAACTAAGCCGAGTGTCTCAAATCGCAGATAGGCTGGCACAGCGCTGAGGAACTTTCTCTTGCACTTCATAACTAATTGCTCAAATGAAGAACTTCAAACATTCTTTAATCAAATTTGCATCTTCTGATATCATCTACTAGACGAATTAAATAAGTAGAAATAAGAGAACAGAAATCACAAAACCAGCTAGAAAGGAAAGCGTTTTTGACAACTGAAGGTAAAATTCAGTTTAGTGCTGCTCATATTAATTTGTTTTCCTTTCCTTTTTTTCCTGTGTTCGGGTAAAGTTCGGTTGTCTTTCATGTTTATATTTTCAGTCTTATTATTTTCTAAGAAGTTAATTTCCTTTCATTTCTCATCATCCTTCACCTCAAGAGTATCAGAGTAATATATATATATATATAATTTAATGAAGCAAAAGGAATTTTATTCATAACAAATTGCTTTTGCTTTGCTGTGTACATTAGGGGGACTCTAAATATCAGCCACTGGTTGACATATCAGGTTTATTACATCTAAACAGTATTAATGAGTGTCGATTTTCCTGATTCCGTGATTTAGTAAAATTGCCTGATCTTTTAAGGTAGTTCATGAGCCGCTATTTGTCTTCCATCATAGATAGGTATACTTTGTTAATTAATCGATTTCGATTTTTAAAAATGTAAAATAGTTGTATATTTTTACCAAGGCATGAACAGAAAATCTTCAAGAACGTCTGTCAGATGGGATTAAAGTTCGAAGATTTGTTTTCTTCCTCGTCTATGTTAAACAACACTAATTACATACGCAGAACGATTTTCCCAAAAGAGAGTTAAAATTGAAAATTTTCTGTAGGCGCCCCAAAAAAGAAAAGAAAAGCGCTTGGAGAGAGAGAAAGAAAAACCCATTAAGCTACAACCAAATCAAAACCGTAAAAATGTCAGTACAAGAATTTGAAATTCTTTTCTATCGATCACACATTGATCATGCTCATTTAGTATCTATTTGACATGTTCGAAAGTATTCTGAAACATTTTCCTTTCTATAGAAATTGATGAGTATTGTTACATTTTCTCCCTTTCCTGTATGCCAGGTTCTAAAATAATCCCAACTTAGAGTATAATTAATGTCCGAACCTTCTGTAGTAATCTACCCTCAATACTTCTCAGGACAAATCGACATCCCCACTGGAAGGCTAGCAAGAGAACAGCTCTAGGAGACAGCCGAATATCAGTGTCCCGTCAGAGGTCAGGGACAAAAAGGAAACAAAGGTCAGACGGCCGTGTACAAGTCATTAACCACTTGCTCTCGTGATCCAATGAGTCGCTGTTCATTGTGAACCATTTTTTCCCCTCCCTTTATTTTCTTTTTCCTTTCATCTTTGGACTTGCACCTTTTCTTGTCGCGCGTACTTCTCTCGCTAATTAAGGTTTTCGTTTCTGCCCCGCCATTGTTTTGTCGTCACGGAGTGCCTCCGACTTGTACGGTGAAGTTTCCACGTATCACTAGGGGGCACTCGCTAATTACCCTATCTTGCTTTGAGGTTACATGTATTGGAGTGCTTTTTAACCACCAAGAATATTTGTTCTAGTCTGGTGCTTCAATGGCTACCTGCAACCTGAGAGGGTCTAGAAATCTCATGAAGAGTATTTCATAGTTCGTCGTTGAGTTTTTACAGCTGATTTGACAGGTGGTTTTTTTTTTTTTTTTAAGTCCAAAGGGGCTTTGTACCTGAAGGACTATTGTTTTCGTTTTGCGATTTTGCGTTGGAAACATTAAAAGTCAGAATCACTTTTCAAACTGTTGCCACCAAATATTGCAGCTCTGTGTTATATTTAAAGAAATTAAATAATGAAGAATCTGCATAAATGTATGTATATTTCTCCAAATGTGACAAAGCAACGGTATCTAGAGCCATCCAATTTTGAATAACGTACGTTTCCATCCGAATATGCGCATCTGGAAGCCCAAATTTGGAATTTGTTTTATTATCTATTTCATATTTTGTAAAACTTTAACGAATTTTTGATGAGCAAACTCAAACGATTTAAAAACGAGCAATGGCAACACTCTACGGGGAAAAAAATACCTTTTTATCTCCAGCGCGCGGAACTGTGTATTGGAAATTCTAAATATATGCTCAGTTTAAAATTATTTTGCGATACTGCTGGTGAACTGAATTTTATGATTTAAGTGCGAAGAACATGATATTTAATAAATAAAAGATAACACACAAAATGTTAAAAAAACGCCCCTTTGGACGTAATTTAAAATCTGAAAACCTTTTAGGTTCTTTTTTTTTTCTGTTAAAATTTATTCAATACCTTAAAAAAATGAACGTTACAATTCTAGGTTCTAGGTTTGATGAGAAAGCTAAAAAACATTTGCAAATGCATCTACAATTTAATTAGTTGTTGCACTTTAAGGCAAACTTCTTGAATATCACGTCATATTTAAACAACTTATTTTGTTCTGATACGAGATTTTGAGTTGCTGATTGGTATGTTGAATAAATATGTAAAATCGCTCCGATCGT
>KK118738.1:297212-310438 GCA_000611955.2 Stegodyphus mimosarum | reverse complement strand
GAGAAACTAAGCTTCGCAACAACAAAGATAACGCCTTCTTTTATTCTTGCGAATTAAATCATGCTTAATCCACTCCGGAATTTATTCGAGGAAATAAAATGTTTAAGATTAACTTCGTAATTTTTAATACAGATATTTTGAGTTTTTATGTATTTTTGCCTTGTCGCGAAATGAGAACTGAAGTAATTGATTGAGAAATACTGAATCGTCTGCGAAAAACTACTTCTTTCTCTCTCTGTCTCTCTCTTTTTTTATTAATTTCTTTTAAACATCGCTTTAGATTTATTATAGTATTTGTATAGAACATGTAGCAACGATTAGGTAATTCTGCAGATGATATACATATCTTTTTGCATTCTTGATAAGTTATAAAAAGAATGAGATGTAACGCTGTTAACTGGTAACGTTGTGATAAACAAACATAGTGAATTTTAAAGAGTGCATTTATTCTATTGTGGTTTATGCGCTATCGATGAAGTAGATTTAATTCAGTCCAATAGCTTTAAATGAAATGGAAAATGCGCATAATTTAATATTCCGTACAAGGAAGTCATGTGGTGTACACATCAGATTTTTTTTTTACCAAAGCTAAGATAACTAGACAGAACTTCCTTTTAATCCAACATGCATTTTAAACTTCCTTTTAACTCCCCCCTTTTGTATTTTAAAATAGGCTTTTAGTATTTTAAATTATGCTATCGCTAAAAATGCTTTAATTAAACAAGGTAATTAATGCTGGGAAACTATGAGAAAGAAATGACCATTGTTTATAATTTTAACTCATATAATCTATGTAATGGATCTACAGTTTGGAGAGAGAAAGAAAAAATTAGATTAAAAACACTATCAGTATGATTTTAATATTTTAATTCCATTTAAAATTACAACTTTCGTTAGGAAATTACTTGAATTAATTACCGGCAGCAAAAGTACTTCAAATTTAGGTTCAGTATTTTCTGAAATTAGATTACAAGATATGCGATATTATATACAGCACATCATTTAAGCGTGCTTTGTAAATCCCTCTGAAGTTTAGAAATGTTAAACACGTAATGTATATCTAAATTACTTAATATTGTTTCCTTTGTCCCTAACCGTAACATTTCTTTGCTAATTTATATTCAAGCTGCTGATTTTTGGTTTGTTTACGTAGAAACGGAAACATCATGAATATGTATTCATGCTTTAAACGAAATCCAATTTTAGAAACCTGTACGCAAATCGATTTTCGTGATGAAGCTTTCTTAACCTGTAATTATACTTAAATGATTTTCCAACATTAAAAAAAATTGTATTTCACTATAATGATTGATTTCGCGGTGTCTTATTCATTTGGTACTATAGGAAAATTACTGCATTCAGAAAATGGTAGAAGTGATGAAAGATACTCATGCATAGTCATACTGTAATCTTTTGCTATACGATTCACAGCACTACCTTTAGTATGCTTTCACATACTAAACTGTGTTTAAAAAGCTATTTCTAATAAAACTATCTTCACATTGTTTCATAAAGCTAAATACTTATCAGTTAGTTTATCTGCTTTATACTGATTAAGCGGTTCTAAAACCAAAGTTTGCAGTGCAAGCTTGTATACCGGTTTATGTCTCTCCATATTACATCTCTTTCGAAAACCATATGTACTTCCAAATTTCCTTTATATGAGCCAAATTTGAAAATGAGTCATTAATATAAGTTATAATAAGGAGTCTAATAAAAGAAAATTTACTTAAACTGCATTTCCCTGGACTTAGTTGAGAAGTTATTCCAAATTGGGTAAACATAATTGAGCAAATATAACTTTAGGACTTCCTACGTTTTCTAAAGATCGTTGTTCATATTTATGTTGAGGTTTTCAGTGGAGTGTTCAGAGAATTTAATCGTAATATATGGACATCGGTATTTTAGAATAGTTGTTTAATATATCGGATTACAAATATGATCGCAAAAATGTCATGAATGAAATTTTTATAAATATTGTAATAATTGATATTATTGAAATCTAACTTGTTTTTCAACAACTATCAGATGTTAGTAATGATAATAATTTTCTTCGTTGCTTACCATTTTTAATCTTTTACGGTACAAATGAAGTTATTCTATTACAACCATGATCAACATTAAAATTTTTGGGCGAAGAGTCGTAAACCTGATTAATGATATCAAGATAATATCCAATATAAATTTAGCGTTTTTAATTCTCTAACAATAAGAAAAAAATGCTCCCATAAAATATAAAATAATAATTTTTAAAAGATTTTATTTACTTCCGCTCTGTTCCGCCAAAAATTAGATTGTATTCATACTTTATCTGCAGACCAAAATATTTTCGAAGTATTCAGCCACAGCTATGTCTAGGCATTTTTTAACCTGAAGCAAAGTAATAAATACGCCTCCTTATATATACACTTAAATTACATGTATCTGTATACTTTAATATTCAACAAAGGTAGTAGCAGTAAATCATGCGAAACTTTTTTAATATTTTTAATCATATATTTATGATTCAGAAAATTATATAGCAATAATTTATTAAAATCAAAACTTCAAGAAGAGTTTTTTAATTATCTTTTATATGATAAAATAATGACATTTAAAAGTTTCTGTTGAGGCATGAAAAGATTCTATTTTTAAAACTCTTTTTAAAATTGCATGAACCTTTTTTTATAGTTTAAATTTTTTGAAGCATCTTTTACCCTAATATTAGGAACTGGCAACATTAAAAATATTCTTAACGCAATTTCCGAACTCGCATATGATTTAACTAAAACGCAGTCATAGGGAAATATACTTAGAAGATCCTATTTTGCTTTAGTGACCAGGATTATTGAAACTGCAGAGTTTTTAAAACTGGATATTTCTGATGGAATACCTAGATCATTTGTATTTTTCGGGTGTTTAAATTAAAGGCTGTTCCTTCTTAAAATACTTAAACCATGTGACATTAATTTTTCACAGCTAAAAACTGGAAACTGAAGGCTACCACTTTTAAATTTTGATATCTCCATTAGTTGTAAGATTAAAATATCTCTGATCTCTTTCATTCCCACTGTGTTATATTTGTTTGTTCAATTGGCAAAGCATATAAGTGCTATCTTTGTAAGGAGTGAAATGCCTTCGTGGAGGTTTTTCTAATGGAAACTGGCTCATATTTAGGTTGCACATGGGTGAAAAAAAACACGGAAATATCTATGCAGTCAACCTGTTAACTGAGATCCGGCACTGGATTAATTAATTTGTTAAGTGTGTAGTTTTTGCATCGCTAAATGTTTTATTGCAAGCCTTAGTTTATCTTTTATTTTTCTTGCAGTACAAAATTCAACCAAAGCATATCTAAAATTTTAAAATAATTTCCTCAAAGCGATTATTAGTTTTACCCACTGCAATGATCTGTTCTTAGATGCCTTACATAAATTTGACCTTTATATAAATTTAAATATTAGCGAGATGAAAATTATATAAAATACATAATGATGACGATTTTATATCTCTCTTTAATTGTTTAATCATTAACAGTTAATTAAATGTTTGATTTCGTTTGATTAATAAATTAAGAAAAAGCAGGCGAGTGCATAAATGCCCAATAATGTAACGCTAATTTTATTGCTTTAAATTATCTATATTGAAACAGTATTTTCTCGATGCCTTTCAAAACTGGAAACTAATAATGATAATTATTTTTTTACGATATTTCTAAACTTTCGCTGCTCATTTCACGCGACTCTTGCACGTTCGTCTCAGGCGAGTGCCTCATGCTTGTCCTGGCCGAAAATATTTCTTTAATGAAAGTGGTTTTTAAAATATGGATATTTAATCTTATTTCAAACAAATCAATTAATTCTGTTATCCTAATTTTCTTCTACTTAAAAGCTCAAATTCTTATGATGCATACAGACACCAAAATGCTGAATCTTTCACCTGGTGGAATTTTAGTAAATTTATTATTATGTCATTAAAAGTGAAAATTTTTGATCCCGTAGGAAAATTTTCGTCGCTTTAGTTTCAATTTGTGAATTAGTTGTAGAATTCAGAATTAAAACATCGGAAAGAAACATTCGTCTGAAAAATTTATTTTTCGTACTTACTGCCTTTTCTCCTCCTCCCATTGTGAATTTAGACCTCATCATCAAGACATGTACTTTTAGAAAAATTGTCACTTATTTGCCCGGAAATTTAAACATCCAGTGGAACTGCCAGCCTCAATGGAAAATAATCACGCTGAGAAGAAATCAGAAAAGAATTTACTTCCGTTTCCCTTCAGTGATTTCTTAATAAGCCATATGATTACCGTTCCTCCTTTAAGAGCCTCCCTAAATTGAATATTACTGTTGATCTATATGCTTCAGTTGTTGTCTCCTTGGAAACCACGTAACAAAACTACGTATGATTCTTTGTTTCGTGGCAACGGAAGAATAACCCTTTACCGCTGTCCACGATTAATACAAACTAACGCTTTAAATGAAATAAATAATTGATGTCAATTGGCGTATGTGTTATTATGTGATTTGCATGCCTGGTACCTGAAAGTACATTTTGATCTAATTTTTCCTTGCTGTATTAAATTGCAACTTTTGTTATCGAACTAAAGAATATATTATAAAATATTATGAGTCTAAAAGCGAAAGCCGAATGAAGCTAAATAAAATAAAATCGTGCACTATAATAAGCGAAAACTACAGAAAAATAATTTTCGAGGTTATGATTTGTGTATTTTTCAGGAAAATAAGACAGTTAAATGGAATAAAACAAAAAGCCGGTATATTTAACTATAAAAATCATTGTTCTGTGAAACTGCCTTTCTAATCACTAAACTGGAAATTGCTGTTGTTTTGGTTCATGATGCAGAAGGTATCAAGAAACTTTATATACTGCTTGTCCTAAACTGCCAGGAAAATTGCGTAACTCCTGAAAATATATAAGTGAAACTGTGAGAAAATCGTTTTATACTATTTTTTCCCTCATTTTCCAAAGTAACTGTGTATCGCTTTTTAATACCTGTAATTTTCAGTATAGTAATAAAATACGTTACTCATAAAATATAGTTTTAAAGTATTTATTTCAAATCGTCTGATCTTTCTCTTTAATATCTAAGCTTTTATTCTATTATTAAGATGTATTTATTATGCAAAATATTTCTTTTCGAGAGAGAGTAACTGATTAAGCCTCTGTTTGCTGGATACTCCTGAATTCAGTTTGATTACGTGCAGCACATTTTTAAGGTAACCGTCTGACAATTACAAGTATGAATACTAGGAAGCAGTCATTTTGATAAAAAACTGAATATTTTAATCAATCCATTTGTTTTGAGGGTATTTTGTTGTGACATTATGAAACCCAATTATGTTTTTCTATTATGTATTAACATTAAAAAAGGGCTTTTTATTATGTTTTATAAAATGTTATTATATTTATTATTAGTATTAAACTTTATTATAGTTTATTATATTATAGTTATTATAGTTTATAGAGGTATTTAAATGATTAAACTTAATATTTCATAATTCAACGCTCGTGTGTGCAGTAATCCTTAAAAGACGTCATTTTACTAACACTCAGAAAATACATTTGACTTATTGCGAAAAAGTAGTCGCAGGTTCGGAGACATAATTTTTTTTTAGTCTTATCAATAAATAATCTTTCATCGTGGCCCATGTTAACATTCGAGGCATTATTCGTGTTGATTTCGAATTCACCTGCATATTTGAATTATAAGAAGTAATTTTCAGTTTCATTGTCATATGAATGTAATACAAAACTTGTTGAGAATTTAAACAGCCGTGAAGGAATAGAAACTGAAGTAGGAAAAGGGAAAAAAATATAGTTAACAGCAAAAGATGAACCAGTGAACTGAAAACGCAAATTAAATATATATAAATGAACTTTGCAACGGAGTGGGAGACATTTCGGAAATCATAAAAGGTTTTATTTTGGTAATGTCAAGACAAAATTTGAAAAAAAAATTACAGAGCTTTGTAGTCTTTATTGCATAAATATTGAAGCTATAACCATTTTAAAGCTCTCAAATGTATACATGACCCACCTCCACTTAAAAAAAGGTGTACTTAAAACTACACGTCAATTTCTGGAATTTTTAGGACCTATAATAATTTAGTGCTATAGTGTTAAGCAAAGAAGATTAATTTTTTCGAATCCTATAAAATGTTAGTACTTGCATATTACATCCATGTTAAAATAAAACTGCGTGTACTAAACGACACATTTTTGTTACTTACATGGAAGTAAAGTAAGGCAATTACTTAACCAGCAATTCACGTTTATACTCCTCAGTCTAAGAAACATTGTTTCCTTTATTTGAAGGGAATAAATTCAGAAATTAATATTTACAAAATTTCTTAGTTTGAAGTATAATTTTCTCTTTAATACATGAAACGTATCATTTTTATTGGATAGCCTTTTTTAATCTTAACTTTGTATTCTAGCATGAGTTTTGAAAATGCGCTATCCAAAACATTTTTAAAGTGTTTTAACTGTGCATTTTCAACCTGAACTAACCGCCATTTTTTTCACGAAATTCGCCGTCTTTACACATGTCGCTGTGAAATGTATCTACAAAAACAAAGGGGTAAGAAATTTAAATAAAAGTATAATTTGCATATTTTAAGTAAAATTTTCAAAATTGAGCTGTGTTTCAACTTGCAGATGACAATAAAATCGTAAAGAAAAAAACCCTCTATAATGCATTTTATTAGGGTTATTAATCTGGTTGGTTGGTTTGATGGCAAAGAACTCGAGAGCTGTTTGCTATAGGGGTAGGAAGGCCTTCGTGGAGGACTTTCTAAGGAAAGCTAGCCAGTGTTCACGTTACACATGTGGTTGGTACTTATCCTACTGACTCGTGTTGGTTCTACATTTGGGGGAAATGTAGTTGAAGTAGAAATGTAGTGTAATGTAGCTACATTTGGGTAAAACTCCTGTCAGTGCGCCCATATCAATTGAATTGAGCTTTATGTACGCAGTTTTTCTTTGTACCTTGTAGAAACATTAGATTATTTTGAAGCAGGAGAAGAGACAAATGTGCAATGTTAAGAAAGCTAAAATTAAGTTCACATTTAAATTTAATTTAACCTAGTTCACATTCGTTAATAAATACAGCTCTACAATTCACTATTTTCTGACTGAAACAGATATTTCAAACAAAAAAAAATTATTTTTCCAATCACTGAAACTATTTGTTTGTACTTTTATTTATTTAAAAAATTATTAAAGATAGAATGTATAGAATTCAGCAGAAATTGTGTGTTTCATAATCTCTCTATATACACTAAATTACGGAAAATCTGCATTCTTAAAAATATGTTGCGAAATTTACGCAATTTAAAATTTCTTTTTATTCAAGGCAATTCTAATAACTTCTCAGACTTCTGGAAAGTGAAAGTTAGTGTAAAAGTAATAAATATTGCTACTGAATTGTCTTTTCTGCTTTATGTAAATATTCGTTTCTCTTTGCAGTACCTTAAAATAGTCTTTAATAATTTAGTTTTCATATCGCCAAAGTTTTGCATATCAGGAATTTCTTACGATATTTTTTTATTAAACACATACAATCTCCCCGTGCATCACAAAAGTAGAACACGGGGCTTACAGATGTAAGTTAAATAAAAAATTAAATATTACACTCATAAATAAAACGAACAAAAGCAAGGAATAGCAGTCTAGATTTCACAAAAACTGATAAGTTCACTGGCCAAATCACACCAAGCTTTTTCAAATCATTCTGCGTGCATAATCTAGGACCATCAAAGGTAGGACACGAAAAAATATTAAAGATAATAATTGAATAATAAGAAGCAATGAACGTAATATTAAAAAATGCATTTTTAATTATCTTAGAATGTATGCAGAAGTTAAGTCAGAGTTAAAGCAGTAGGACACTAATCTTTGTTGGTATGTATCCAATAAATCACTATACCAGTGTAACTACCTTTCAGTACTTCGTAAATTCAGAATTTAAAAAAATAGTCTATAAATTATCATTAACAAAGGAGAAATTTTCACTGAAATTAGACTATAAATTATATCTGGTTTTAGTATACCGTTATGTTTGTGTGTATGCACATATATGGAGAGTGAGAGAGAGAGAGAATGTTCTATTATGTTATGCATCTCCGATAGTATCTCCTTTCAGGCACCATTAATGCGTTTTTAATGCAGATTTCTACACAGTTTTTTGAAAAAAATTACGCTGAAAAAGATTACGACATAAAATAGTACAATTCTCCCTCCCATCGCAAATAATAACTACTTAGGGAAAAAAAAGCTGGCTACTTTACTCATGTAAAATTTATCACCAATTAAAATCTAATCCGTGTTCTCTAAAAAGAATTTATAATATGTATGTATTAGAAATTCTATAATACCTATTACAAATTCTATAATTCGATTTATAATATGTAGCTATTATAAATATATGTAGCTATTAATAATATCAGCAAAAATTCTTTGAGTTTTTTACGTGCTACGAATCGTATAAATTTAGTAGAAATATATGCTCTGAAATTCTATAAAAATGCTAAAGGTTATTCGTTTTTCCATGTTATTAGCTTTAAATTTGATCTCTTTAAATCTTCTGTATTTAGATCATGATTGAAAGAGTTATTTTATATTAATATTGTTTTAACTATTATTTTTCTTTCTGAATATTACTTTATCTTTCGTGCCCAGAATATATATATAAGCATTTGTTTTCAATCAAAAAATCAAAATGCTAAAAAATATGTAACGCTTCACCAAACTTGTCTTTACAGTAAATTACTATATACTTAACTTTTTCGTCATATAGAGCCTCCGTATGAGTTCATATGATAAATAAGAGAATTCATTTGATTGAAAATTAAAATAAAACTGATTTTATATTTTTAACTGTGGTTTTATAACTGTTTTCATTTTTTAAATGAACGTGATAGTTTGAACTAAAACGGTAAATAAATATATATGCTTAACATTTTAAATATTCACAAAAAAATGACGCCACCGTACTTAAAAATTAACTTTTTTTTAAGATGGTGTAGGATATATTTCAGATCCATAATGTTAATTAAATGAATATTGAGCCAATAGCTATAAATTCTAGAAAAAGAGATATATTTTTAACGCTAGTGTGGAGTTGCTGTATAGTTATTGACGTTAGCTTTCTAACGCTTAGCGATCAAATAGTGCATCTGATATGGACAGAGTTAGAAGTAGATTACTGTGCAAACACATAGTTGATTTTTATCCTTCTAATTGTTCGGTCTAAATCCAGTTCTACAGGTGGTCGGAACCAAGGTTTCTTTCTTATTAATCAAGAAAAAAGAATTCTCTGCATCGAAAATCGCATCTTGATGAAACTTTCTGGCATCTCTCCCCGGGGATAGGTTCCGCCTCTCGAAGCTTGCCTCTATATAATCGCACTCACGAACAAAAGATGGCCGAGCTCCGAATGTACGCAAATGTAAATCCCTAAATATCATGTGTCATGATCGTGGGTTTTTGAATTTAACAGTGAGACTCCGAAGTTTTCCACCTCTGAAATTATTTGTTTCCTTTTTGGGTGTGGCATAATTTGCGTTTGGTTCTGCTTAGAGCAACAGAACCTATTCAAACGAGCTATTCTTTCCCTCTTCCTTAGAGTTTATCTCTGTTTACTTACCTACGATGGAAAGTGCATTTCTTGAACAGAACAAAATAAAACAAAACAAAACAAAAAACTGCTTTCACGGGAAGCCATTGGTTTTTGGTTGGGGCCTTCTGGGAGTGCCTATCATTGTAGTGTAAGAATGTCCACGCAACAGAAGAATGCAATTGAAAATTGGAAAATCTCAGAAATGTAAACTTCTCCGCAACAGGTTGTATTGTGTTTCAGAATTTAGCTCGAGTCATTTGGTATTTATTTCACAAATATCGCTAGCCTGACATCGGAGTAGTAGCATTATCCATTTATCTGCACTGATTGGGAAAGATGAAAAATCGAGGTGATTTTTTTAAAAGCTAAAACCAAGTAAAAGCAATTTCTAAGAGGCTATATTCGCATTATTTAACGTCTATAGTAACTGTAAACGTTGTAATAATAGGTAAATTTATTTTAATTTAAAAGTCACGCATGTATTTACAACTAATAACTCGATTTGCTGAAAGAAAGATTTCATAAATACAGTCAGAATTTTAAAATGAAAAATATATGAATATAAAATCAAAAAAAATTTTTTTAAATATAACTGTAACGTTAAAGTACCTCCAAAAATAACAAATATCCGTGTAAATTGGTTGTAAAATTATCTAAATAAATAAACATTAAAATCCACAAGTAGTTCAATAATTTAAAATGAATAGCTTTAAGAGTTAAATATTATATAAGCAGGCAGTAGCATTTTTGAACTGTAAACATGACCTTGACTTCACAGCTGGATATTTTAAATGTTCCCGAATTCATTCACCCTTAGCACTCAAGATGGTGCTAAAGCTGCGGGGAGCTGATTTTTCAGCCAACGCTGTCAGACGACTTAAAATATTTAAATTGCTTCCTAAGAAATTCCTTCACCTAGAAGCGTAAATAGTTCACCTTCATGAAACATCATGATTAATAAATAATTAACGATAGTTAACCTATCTGCTACTGCCAAATGGCCACTTCATTTTCTCGCTGCTGTATCATCGTTTATTAAAAAGTGTGACTGCTTCTGAACGAGTTGTAATTTTATTGCAACAGACTTTCGAATAGTGTGCTTACGAACTTCCTTAATTGTCAGCCGGAAGGTATTTTTTGTAGATTATTATCCCTTTCTTCGCATATAGCTTTAAAGGGAATTTTTATCATGTCTCATGTCCCGAAAACAGAACGTGCTTTGTAATCGAAATCGTGCTGTTAGTGAATTTCGCGAGAAATTTACGGTGCAAGAGGCACGCGGGATAGCCGATACATCAAATACAAATGTCGGACATGTGGCACAGTAGAGGAAATTTAATGACCTATGACGCTGTAAAACGAAGCTCTTTCTTAACACTGTTCCATTAACTCAGCAAAAGGAAATAATAATCATGTTTTTAAAATTTTATCAAATTTTCTCTTATGTATTTGTGATCTTGAATTTCTGTAAACGAGCTGCCTTTTCTTACCATACTCCAAGTATATGGACTTCAATCAAGTATACAGAGCAATTATTATGTCTACAAGGAACAGGGGTAAAGACAGTTACCCCCCAAGGAGGGCACTCGGATAAATTACTGATTAATATGTAGCTTTCGTTAAAGTTTTACAAAATATGAAATCAATAATAAAACAAATTCCAGATTTCAAATTTGGGCTTCCAGATGCCCATATTCGGGTGGAAACGTTCAATATTCAAATTTTGATGGCTCTAGGTACCGTTGTTTTATCACAGTGCGAGAAACATACATTTATCCAGATTCTTCATTATTTAATTTCTTTAAATATAATACAGGCCGATTTGGTGGCAACAATTTGAAAAGTGAAACAACGCTTTTAGTGAATCAACGCAAAATGCCAAAACAAAATTAATAGTCCTTTGGGCAAATTGCCCCTTGGGACTAAAAAAAACAGTAAGCTCTCACTATTGTTGTTCGAAGCCCTGTCTAATTCAACTGAAGCGAACATGCAAATACAACAGAAATAATATTTTATATACAACAGAAATAGTTATTTAAACTTTTATACAACATAAATAATATTTTCTATAGAAAAATTTATCAATACATATGACATTTCTATAACAAGAGACGGAGTAATTTATAAAGGGATAATACAGTACTTTGCAAAGTGCTGTTTCATTTGAGAGCGGAGCGAGATTCTTATAGTATTATTTATGACTATGTGTGAAAGTGTGTAACCGGGAATTTCCTCGCTTTGAGCTCATTCAGTCAATGTTGTTATCTTATTCCAAAGCATTAACTTGACTGTAGAAATTATTATATTTTCTATTGACAGAAATATTTATGTATTTTTCTATTTTCAGTATGTAATGCTGAAGATTTATATAAGCATTATTTCTGTATAAAGCGATAAAAAATATTTGTTTTCGTACTCAAAAATATGCAGAAACACGTTTTGCGAAAAAGCTTCCACGTTTGCCGAATCAGAATTTAGAATAATTCTTTACCAAATCCAAAAAGTCCTTTCTTAACTTAATTCGTCATAATTGGAAAGAATCTTACGGAAATTTTATATGAACATCAGTTTTTCTTACCATCAAACTATTATTATATATTCAAGTAAAATTTTATTATTCGAATTAAATTATGACTACAACGAAGTTTCCAATCTATAATCGTCAACAGGATGATAAAGAGCGCCTTTTAAAATAGATTCGGTGTATTTTAATTCCTCTTTTTCGTGAAGGTAAACATGTCATCTAAAGTAAAACTAAAGTAGCATTTGCGTTTATTTCTTTCTTTAATCCCGTGCGATCATTTACGGTCAAGTTGTTTTTACCAGTAAAATTTTAAAAAGATAAGATAACATAAATTGTACTTATAAGCAGATATTCTGCCTTATTTTGCAGAAGCGTTTGATCTGATGATGGCTCCTCAGTGGGAAATTGTTCTGCGCCTGAATAGATTAAGGAAAGAGATTTGTAACTAAATCCCAAGACTGGCTGCCGCTAACGAATAACAAATGACGATCAAGCCGAGGATAGGGTGGGCGGGGGAACTTTTTTCCCCCTTTCAGGTAGGAAGCAGCCGCCCAGACAGGTGAAGAAGCTGGAGTCGTTGCCGCATAAGTAGAAAATCGTGCCCATTAAGCAGCACAGACTCACGCTCGCTTCAAGAAGCTCGTGCTTTGATGAAGTGGGAAAAACGGCAAAACTGCCACTGCTCGCCTTTAATGGTCGCTCCATAATTACCTTCGCGGCCACTGGATAATGTTTCCCTCTATCTTCAAATTTTATACATATGTTAGCGTTAGCGGCCGAGAAATTCATAGACACTGAAGCATATCGTTTCAAATTACTCTACACCGTAATTTCGTACTGCAAAATGTCACTTAAGCGATTCAAGGGAATAGGCTCTTTTTTGGAAGTTTTTCTGTTAAAACTTCACAAAAGTCTCTCACAGTTTTATTTACACGCAAATTATCTCATCAGTAATTTATTTCTTTATTAGCTGCGTTTGATTAAAAACCATTTGAAAATCTGAAAGGAATGTTTAGCATTCGTCACTTGGAATATGGAGTATATATATTTTTACGTAGCCAATGCTCCGGAAAATTCTGT
>KK118738.1:279126-297177 GCA_000611955.2 Stegodyphus mimosarum | reverse complement strand
CTGAATCTTCTAATTTTTCTTAGATTTTATAAAATGTGTTTCTCATATGCATAATTTTCTTTCATAAACCTAATTCTGTAGTTTTTTTTAATTAATATGGAAATGAAGTACTTAATGAATTATTCCCGCGTGATGTATGCGAGTAATAACTGGAAATAAAACAGCGATTAACTTTTATGGAAGAAATTGCTGAAGTATCTGCGAAAATGCAATCTTGTGGAGTTCAGTAGTAAAATACACGTTTAAATGCATTTTTATCTGGAATATGCGGTACCGTATATAAGTAAAAAACAACCTTAGATTGGGTAGATTTTGAATAACACCGTATCGATTCTGAGGGTGATCAGACGTAGATAGCTCTTCTTGAAAAATAAAAAAAAATTTCCAAAAGCGACCTTTACCTTTATCTTAATTGCTGGTTTAACTTTAGCCGTACGGCTTTAACCAGATCGTCTTGAATGTGAAGCCAAAGAAACGTTGATTGAAAGAGGGTGAAGCAGACTTCCCGCCTAAAAGGTGAAAGATCAAAATAAAAATCATTGAATAGTGATTATGAATAAACATTGCATAGATATGGGAAAATGGTGCAGATGCAACAAAAGTAAAAAAAAAAATCTATGATGGTAAAAATATGTATATTTGTACAGGAATAAACAATGCAAAAATAAGAAAAATACTTAATTAACTAAATGAGATAAAATCTTGGATAAATACACGGGAAAAACGAGTCGAGGAAAAGCAGGGACTTGAACTCCCGATGTGTCCATCCGGAGAAGAGTAGTATTTACGCCTCTGGGACATGGTAAAAAAAAGTGAAAACAAATTGTCTATTTAGACTCTATGTTGGGTCATGAAGTACAGTGCAGGGTAGTTTATACCGCTGCAAAACTGTGTGATCATATTTTAATATTTCGGAAATTTCAACATGGTTAGACGTGATCATGGTATTGAAACATATAACTGCTTGTCCTGCGAGTTCTTCTTTTAGGGTAGATATTTTTAAACAGCATGAATGATGTTATTTCCAAGAAACGAGGGAGCACTGGAAATAATTCGTAAAAACTTGTTCTGCAGAACTTACATTTTATTTCAGATAGAGGAGCAACAACCACTTTAATATGAAAATTAATGAACGGAGCAAATGCAAAAAGAGCACTGCGCCATCTGTCGAAGCAAACAGCAATGCAACATTACAACCTCCTAAGCATTGGTAAAAAATGTATTGGAATACAATCATGAACTAACTTATCCGTTTTAGTTAAACATATTAAAGCTTTCAAAATTCTGATATCTTAGCCTTTTCACATTATACTCTGCTGTATTGTTTTCTCGAGAGATCGCGCTACGCTTGCTTTCTGTTTACTTCACCCATTGATTTCCCTATAAACATGGTTGGTGCCCCTTTGCGAAATTCTTATGCTACTGAAGAAGAGATACCTTATGATTGCTTTCGAAATCAAGTGAGGTTGCCCCTCTCCTAAAATTTTCACCAGCTTTTTGTCATATGTTCGCTTTTCAAGGCATCAACTATTTTTATCCTTCCTTATTTTCCTTCTATCTTTTGTAAGTGACTTTTAATGAGTGGCTTTTGCCAATGAGCACATTGTGTATGTTTCTTCCAAGTTTAAGGATTTCAGAAAGGCTGGACAAAGGTCAACCCAAAAAGCGTCTGCACCATTTATAGTAATTTTAAAATGTTTATAATATAAAAGATTTAAAATATGTTATTGGGAAACTGAGGCAAATGCACTTCCTGATTTTTTTATTTACTTAAATACATTACTTTGAAATTTGATTTCTTTTTAATAAATGTGAAAACGTGTAATGTAGGAAAGGAAACTAAATAATAATCATAATTGGTCTGTAACTTTAATTAAGTTAGAATTGAAAGTTATAAAAGTAAAATACGCATTAGAACTCGTTGTTTCGATGCTTCATGAATCTTTTACGAAAATAAAAGTTTGAATACGCGAACATGTATAGTTAGTTGCGCTTCATTAAAATCATATTCTTCAAGTTAGAATGATGAACGATGTGTGTACTTTACTCGTAAGCGTTTAGGTAACAATAAAAATAAATAAAAAAATAAATGCATGACCACATTTTTGGCATCGCTTGGAAGTTTTCGCATTTTTTAGCACATAAATGATTGGTTTCTGCTTCATATCTTCTCGCAATGTATTCGGGACTGAGAAATTCCGAAGCTTTCTCCATAAAATCAGTACGCTGTCATCTGCGGTGTGTCGAGTGTCTAAAAAGCCGTGAATTGTATTAGGTCGTTTTTTCCGAATTCATTTATTTCCGAAGTGAAATGGCTGATTTCACGGTTTTGTCAATGTTTAACGTGATCAGGAAGCAATATCCGTTAAAATATACTCCGCGAAATCCTTGGGTAGATAGCTACCGTGTATCGTGCTGTACTTAAGTGACAAACAGTCATTTGGGATACAAGTTAGCTGTTCGGTTTACATATTAGTTATGTGTTATATACAGTTAGGTGCGTGTACGGAACAGATAAGAAATAACTAAAGAGCTAATAATTTTCAAATCGAAATAATAAGCATCGTTCTTTCTAGCATACCATTTCGGGTAATTTGGTAAAGTAAAAAGTATATTTTAGCTGTATTTATGCAATCGGTCTTTGAAAGGAATTTGACAGGTGATTTAAACAGTTATTACACTATTATATATATAAGTATACTTCTCCTCCCTTAGTGCTTTGTTAAGTTAAATTTTTTGCACGTGATTTGAAAAATTTGTCTAAAAATTTATTTTAAAAATTGTGATTTGTCCATAATCAGCTTTAATTTTGGAAATATGGTATAGCAGTCTTTGGATACCAATATATGTAGATAACCTCAAATGGTTAGGTCCGAATAATATTTTTTAAAGCATAATTGGCGGTAACTGAAGTCCGTTTCAATGAGTCATTAAATTTTTATGACAGTGTGAAAGAAAATATGAGACGCTTTTGTAGTCCTGGAGGGAAATAAAATAAATAAAAATTAGACATAAAAATTATCAGTGGTTGATTTGTATAGACTTCAAGTATGATAAACTTTCTCCTTAGTCAACAAAGTGGATACAGAAAATATCTATGCATCTTATGTCTCTGAAAGTGGCAGAGCAGAAAGGAAAGAATACATAAATAAAAGACGCCTCGACTTGAAAAGAATTGCCATCGAGGAAAGATATGATAGTTAGGAAATAAAATGCAACTAAACAGCTTTTGGTTGTTAGAGATATCATGCCGTCATTATTTATCAATTTAAGGCTGTTGAAACTATTAATGGCAGCTGTAAGTAAAGGAGGATAATTCTTGTTTATTAAGAAGATTCCCTGAATTGAACGCAGAAATATGGCAGTAGAAGCATTTAATGGTCATCAGGTCAGACAGTTTAATTTCACTTTTCATATGTTCATTGAATATGATTAAGTCTTATGCCTAGTCGTTGTTTGTTTAAAAATCTAAACGCATTTTAGTCATGATAAATTATAAAACTACTCTCAGTTAACAGAGAACATGCTCTTGAATTTGAATAAGTTTGGATGTAATATTCTGAGCATCAAGAGTCATTATTTACACAGCAATTTAGATCGCTTTTCAAAATACTTTAGCGCTTAATAAACAGCTAGAAGAAAAGTTTAACAGGTCAAAAAAATGACTGAAGAGAGGTAAAAAGGAAGTCGTGATATTCAGAGTATAACAGCTTATTATCAGAGCACCAGGACTGTCCTCATAAATCTCATTCCAGAAAGTTAGAGTAGGTTAGATTATTTTAATATGGTAAAGCATACAAGGACTTATCTGCCTAAGGAGAGGATGTCTTCGTGTTGGACTTAACTGACTCTATTCCCGTAACACCTGTGCTTGGGCGTAAACAGAATCCGAGCCAGGGGGTGTAAACGACTTGAGATTCAGAAATTAAACTGGACTGGAATACGCCAGCAGTGGTCGATTGGAAAGACAGTTGAGCACTAGTAATCCAGCCCAAGAGTTCTAATCGCGGCGAAATGAATAGATGCATGAGCATTTTTGTGATTTTTCACAAATATTTGTGTCGGACGAATACGAGATAGTTTCCGTTAGAAAATCCTCCATGAAGACATCTCTTCCCTCACGCAGATAGCTGTAATCGAAATCCCGTGTTTTGTCTCAATTGAATCAAAGAGTAAATAAGCAATGGGCTCGAATAGATGAGCCAAGTAGAAAATTCAAGTCTGAGGAATGGGAACAATGAGATTTCTTAAAACATTTTTTGGGAAGAGGGGTCTTATACTACAATAATTTTAATACTGTCTGCGCTAAACTTCTCCAGAACTTCTTACCTATTTCGATATTTCTTTCTTTGACTAGTTTTCGATATGCATTCAACATACATATAGTCATCTAAACGATCTCAGTCACTGTCGAGCGCAACCATATTTTTATTATATTCAGGGCACTTAATAGTACTGCCTGTGGTACATGGTTCAGACAAAGAAATAGGGAAATTCTTTGTTTGAGAAAGAACAAATTATTGCTGCTTTTACGAAGTCTTCCAGTGCCAGCTGTTTGTACTCAGTTACAATCTCTCTTTGAGTCTGATGTATGGTGTATCCTCCTCTTGATAACGTTACATCGGATTTAATTGAATTCCTCTTCTTTATTTATTTTTCTGGTTTTAATATATATATTTTGAGTTTTTTATAATTTTTAGGTTTTAATTTCACATTTCTTGAATTCTTTTTTTTGTTTATTTATTGGATATTTTCAAATTTATTGGTATTGATTTTCACTTTTTTGAGGGGGGCTTTGTGTAGTAGGTTCTAAATTTCTTACTTTTTGTCTATACTGATCAATTTTCAGCAGTATATTGCGTGAAAACATTTTGACTAAATGTGTTTTTAAATACAAAATTTTTTGCGATGCTATATATATATTCACCGGTGATCATATATTATTTATTCACACATATATCAGTTCAGTTGCAATATAAGGTAACCCAAGCTGTAATTAATACTGTATTTGTTAAAGCAAAACAGATTCGAGTTTTAAAATCGGCGCCAAAAATACATCCAAAAATGTATGCATAAATTCATGTTTTAAAAACATGAATTTGTGTTTTGACCACTGTAATAGTTCTAAGTAAAAGGAAAAAAAAAGTGTTCTTACATTCCATTGTTCTGTTTTCTTCACTGCGAAAGTAAGTAAGAAAGGCCGTTTATTTGTAGAATGTTTGTAAAATGTTTGCTGAGTGTCTCAGAGTTCAAGAACGGCATCCTTCAAGGAAGTTTTATAACTTTTCGGAACACAGCAAAAACATACCGCTTTGTATTCAACAAAGGCTTGGTCACCATCGAAAAAAAAGAATGTCTTTGTTTTGGTAGGGTTTGAAAAATACAGCTGGCGTTATATGTTCCTAGACCAACTTCAGGCCAAAGAACTGAAGGTCACCGCTCAAATTAAGAAAGTTAAGGCGAAACGAAACTGGTTCAGAATTTTTTTGATGCAAATGGATATATTTACTTCCTGGGTAATCATTAAAAATTTCTGTTTATCTATGTAAATCACATAATAATTATATTATATATCTGGTATCGTTTTAAAACATCAAAATTTAATTTGGGAGCAAAAATCTGCAGTGTTGATATCAATATTTTTATTTTAACTACTCAGTTATAAAACTTTAAATGAGTTGAAACTGGACTTAATGTTATGCATTACTTCTAAATCACGACCATCTAGTTATAAAAGCTGTAAACACTTCTTAAAGTGAATTTATTACGTTATGGTTAAAATTTAAAATAAAAATGTTTATTTCGTAACTATTTTAACTGATAGCACTTTATCTGGGTTCTCAATCTGCATTTTGATTTCCATGATTAAAAAGGGATTTTTTTTCAGCTAGCAGTGATAGTTTAGTTCACTCTTCTTTGTTTTCCGAATATTACATTGAAAAAAAAGTGTACATTAAATATTACATTATTATACATTACAACATTAAACACTACCTTGGCAGGCTACATTGCATTAAACAGTCCACATTAACATAACAGGCAACCTTTAAAAATATCCAGATGTAAAATAATCACCTGGCGAACGAGTTTAGAGGAATATAAGCGAAAAATATGGATTTATTACTTGTTCCTTCCGTATTTTTTGAAAAACATTAGCAGTGAATTGCATGAATTTGTTTTTACGCTGGCTTTTTTGGTAGATTTAAAATATTATCTTGCTTATACAAAACATTTCAGTTAAAGAACACTTCTTTCGACCTTTTTAAACTTTCAGTTTTTGTATAAAAAACAAGAAACAATCATAAATTCTTTGTTAAAATTTTCATCATCATCCACAGTTGCAACATAATCGATTTATATAAGGCTAATAACTCTAACATTCAGTCAAATACCTAGCTAAAATGGCGATAAATATTTGCTTTTTTAGCTTTTTTTAAGATTTAAATATTTGTTATTATTTTGGTTACTGTTGATATTGAGATATTTAAAGACCCTGAGATCCTGTCCTTGAGCATGTGGATTTTCTCTTGAGACGAGAGACTTAACTTGTAAAGCAGTTTTAGAAGTATGCACTTTCTTTGGGTTCCCTTATTTATTTATTTATTTACTTTTTTTGAACGAGGTCGTGTAGTAGGGCTGCGAGTAGTTGTATCTTCTTTCTGCTCGAATGCAGAAAGACTTGGCAGGAATATATCCACTGCGCATGGTTGTTGGCACAAGGGTGGTCTAGAGAAGGTACTCGCTCAAGAAGATCGGGTTAGGGCGGTCACGTGCTACTACTCCGAGTGAAGACCGCCGTATTCGGCCCATGCCTGTGGCGCATCGTAATGTGTCTTCAGCTACAGCTTTGAGCTGCAGTTGACACAACAGTGACACAACGAACTGTTACAAATCGCTTACTTGAAGGACAGCCCCGAGCCAGACGCCCTGTAGTGTGCATGCCACTGACTCCAAACCACTGCCGTTTGCGACATCAGGGGTATGAAGCTAAAGCTCATTGAAGGACTGAGTGAAGATCTGATACATTTTCTGATGAAAGCCGGTTCTGCCTTGGTGCCAGTGGTGGCCGAGTGTTGGTTAAAAGGAGGCACGGTGAGTGCCAATAACCATCCTGTCTGCGGCCTAGGCACACTGGACCTGCACCTGGAGTTATGGTAAAGGAAGCAATTTCGTATGACAGCAGAAGCACTGTCGTGGTTATCCCACGCACCCTGACTGCAAATTTATACGTCACTTTAGGGATTCAACCTGTTCTGCTGAAATTCATGAACGGCATTCTAATTACTGTTTTCAACATGATAACGCTCGCCCTCATACAGCTGTTTTAACCCAACATTCTCTAGAGGGTGTCGACATGCTTCCTTGGCCTGCTAGATCACCACATCTTTCTCAAATTGAGCGCGTATGGGACATCATTGCTCGACAATTCCAGCGTTATTCGCAACCAGCATTTACCGTTCCTGTATTGACAGACTAATTGCAACAGGCATAGAACTCCATTTCACAAACTGACATCCGACACCCGTACGACACAATGCATGCATATTTGCATGCTTGCATTCAAAGCTCTGGTGGTTACACTGGTTATTAATGCACCAGTATTTCACATTTGAAATGGCTCTTCTCGCGCTTGCATTAACCTGTGATTTGAAAAATTTAGTCAATTAAATATGTTACCCAGCCAAATGTATTGCCGAAATTTCATTACTCTATAATAATTTGTTCTTGGTGTTGAGATTTCTTTCTTCCGTTAGTATATTTCTTTTAGGGAAGATGAAAAGCCTTGCCTTCGTTCCAGTCTCTGCATTTCTGTAAGGCAGTATTTTTTGTCTAGTTTTTCGGGTTAAGATGTTAATGCATTCGTGTATCATATTATGCATTCATTGATGAAAACCGACAATTAATATTATTAAGCGAACTAAGCTTTTTCTCTAAATAATCTTTTCATCTGGAAATTCTTCTTGAAATTGTATGTTGTATGTTATTTAAAACTAAGTTAAAATGAATCTTAAAAAAAGAAATCAACATTACTTATATCGAAAATTATTTTTTTCTGTACTACTGAATGCATAAAAATATAAATAATTATAATAGTTTTTGCGGTCAGGATCATTTACCTAATGTAATTTTGAGTAGTCATTTGAGCTGCCTAATCCTTCTTTTGGAGAAAAGTTCCCGGCAGAATAATATAAGCACTGGCGTCGTAACTAGCCAAATGCCTTGCTTGGAAAAGCAGCTTAAAAGACTGTGATTACTATACATACGCAAACTATTGTATGTTGCATAGTTCCCGACAATTTGATGCAGCCAAGTCTTTGTATAAATGTGATTGTATGTGAAGTAAGGAGACAACTACGTATCAGACGCGTAGTTGGGGTTTTCAGCGCCTGAAGGCAACTGAAGTTTCCGGGGCCCTCCTGTTTGCCAAGAATGGAAAACATTTCATTTTAAAATTTCGTAAATCAGTTTGGATTCTTCGTCCAGGAACAGATGTCCTCCCTTTCCCCTCCACCAGCTACACTACTACTCTGTATGCACGTGCCTTCTTGCACTAAGCATCAGTCTCGGAATATTTGTGCAGACTATGAAACATTTTTATTGAAAGTGTAGAAATCGTGACACTGTAATAAAAGCGAAAGAAATGTTGACTAGGCAGTTCAAAGATTATAGTAAGCTGTCTCCGCTATTTTTGCGCTTTCAGGAAATTGGCATCTTCAGAAAATAAGCAGCGTGGCAGGATGACGTCACCTGTTTAAAGAACTTAAGTGCTTACTTACGAAACTGACAAAAAAGGAGGAATGGAAAATGATAAAAGGTAAAATGCGGAGTTTGTGGCAAAGGGTTCTATTCAAATAAATAATATTCGTCAATTGGGAACTTACTTAAGAGGAACAGGAAGCAGCAATTGCACACCATAGGTGTCTAATGGAGTCTAATGCCGAGACCTTTTACTCCTCGAAAGCGGTTTTCCAACCTAACGCTTCGGAGAACGTTTAAGAAACTAATGGGGGTTGCTGAGATATTAAAAGGAAACACTTCGAGGGCTTGGGTTGCTTCAGTATTAAAACTTATCTTTTCAATGTTTCACCTTTCCCCACAGGAAAATTTTATATGTTCTGTTATTGTTTTTATCATCTGGTTAAAGTAGAGGGAGATTATTCTGTAATAAATAAATAAATAAATATCATTGAAAGAACTTTAATCTGCTCAAATGTAAACTAAATGAGAAGAATTATACAGATTATTATTCTTAATATAAATATTCGTTTGGTTATTTGAATATGGCACGACTACGTGAAGGCTATCTGCCTTAATATATATATACAAATTAAAACTTTTTTTATTAAATTGTAGGGTCATTAGGTTATTTGAAAGCAGGAGATGTGAAAAATGAGCAATGCCCTCGCAGAGACACGAACCTCTCGAATACGCGTCGAGCGTGCTGACCACTACACCACGAAGGCATGCCAAGAAGGCGAGAGAAATGCCTTATAAAATATCTATAAAAAATTAATAAGCTAAACTTTCCGTATGTCTAAAATGTTTAATTATACATCTCTAGTTGCATCTGTTAAATTTCGGTAAGACGCCATGTATTATGTTGTGTAGTAAGAGAATAAAATGAAACTTGGGTTTTTCATTCAATTCAAGCCTTCCTCATTTATGAGATTAATAGCAATAATAATAATTATAAAATGATGTACTACTGTAGGACTACAATAGAAGAGTTTAGTTCTATTTGCTTTATGCCGAAATTGATCACAGGATGGTAATTATTAATATGTTAAAGAAACTTTCTATTTTGCATCTACTTTAGCTGTGATACTATAAATTTCGTTCTGTCTGATGGCCTGTTTTATTGTACAGAATATGAAAAAAAAATTGCTACATAATTTTAAAAATGCATGCCAATCTTTTGGATTAAAAATTCTGTCATTACTATACAGAAAATATTTCAATTCAGACTTCCTATCTAATATAGCATCATAGAAAAGAAAGCTGGCTCCAACTGTGATCAAGTTGTTTAGACCGCTGAGTATTGGGAGTTCGACACGGGTTCGATTCCCGGCAATAGGTTGGCGGTATGGTTAGTTTCCGTAGTTTCACCCGTGTGTAATGCGAATGCCGGCCAGTTCCCTTACAAATTTCTCCGCGAAGAGCATCTCTTCCCTTAAGCAGGCCGCCTTCCTCCTTTGCCATATTCAATTAACCTGATCTATCAAGGTAGGCTTTCTAGAATTGTTGCTTAAATTTTGTTTCAGCTCTGTTCCGGATAATCATCGTTCTTTCAGTGCTAAATTCAGTGTAGTTAGTTCTGTTAAAAGAAGCATGTGCTCTCTAAAGCATCAGCAATTACGATAATTTGAACAAAAATTACAAAATGTTTACAGAATAATAAGTACTATTATTGCATTAAATTTCAGGAAATAACTTACGTGTCATATTTTCTTCTGTTAACAATATTCCTATTAAAATACTCAAGATGATTTAATTTCTGTTTTGAAAAGAAATTGTCCAACATTGACTAGCGTTCTTGATTCTAATGCTTAAGAAGAAATATCTGAATGCGTTCGAAACAGATTACGCGCAGCAATACACGCGTGTCATCTAGTAAGTATATGAAAGAGGTAAGTATTCCGTATCACCGATAATCACATAAATACGAGCCTCTGTTTGATACTGTATTTTCCATAATGTATTGAACATTCTAATACACTCACGTTTGTGAAAATTGCAACACCAAGAAGGAATCGTCATAATTGAATGCAATTTAATACACAGTTGAGTGGTAGTGGTATAAATAAATGATTAAATGTTCAAAGCAAACAAACAAGAACAAGAGATCAGAATCAGTATTTTGTGTGGCCACCACGCGCCGCAATAAGTGCTGCTACACGACGTGGCATGGAGTCAAACAAAGTTTGAATGTCTGACTGAGGAAGAGCATTCCATATCGTTTGTACGCGTACCCAAAGTTCGTCTGCAGACGCAACAGGACGAGGATCACGAGCAAGACGCCGACCAATGACATCCCACACATGTTCAATTGGCGACATATCCGGGGAACACGCAGGCCAAGGAAGAAGCTGTACCTGCTGCGCTGCAAAGAAGGATTTAACAATCCGAGCAGTATGAGGGCGGGCATTGTCCTGTTGAAATACAGCGCCTGGCAAGCTTTGAAGGAAGGGAACAGCTTCGGGCTGTAGAACTTCACGGATATACCGGTTGCTGTTCAGATTGCCCACAATTCGTAGCAATTGAGATCGTCTATGATATGCTATGGCGCCCCAGACCATAACTCCGGGTGTTCGTCCACTGTGGCGTTCGATAATGCACTCCGGAAGGTGGCGTTCACCGGCATAGCGTCTGACACGAATGCGGCCATCATGGTACCACAAATTAAAGCGGGATTCGTCAGAAAACACGACATGCTGCCAATCAGCACGCCAGTCTCTATGCTGATTGGCCCATTGTAGCCGCAGGCGGCGATGGTCGTGCGTTAGGGGGATCCTGTATAAAGGAGTCCGTGCGCGCAGTCCACACTGCAGCAGACGTCTACGAATTGATGAAGCACACAATGAAACACCTGTAGCTATTGACCACAGTGCTGCCAATTGTCTAGAGGAAGCTGTACGGTCCGTCCGCGCCATGCGGACCAGGTGTCTATCATCGCGAGCTGACGTCACATTTCGGGGTCCACTCCCGGATTTCCGAGTTGTCCGACACTCGTCCGTCCACTGCTTCCAAACGCGCATCACTGTGCTGCTGTTACGCTGCACACGAGAGGCTACTGCACGATACGACAATCCAGCTTCACGAAGGCCGATGATTCTCCCTCGTTCAAACTCTGTAAGTTGTTCAAATCTCGCTCTCTTTCGTCGACGAGGCATAAGTACAGATTGAGTTAACGTTTACCACTAGCAGATAACCACCGATAACCATACACGCCTCGCTACAGCCGTCTATTTATTCGGATCCATCAGCCGTTCAGAGGGCGCTGCTCAGCATACGCATGCGCTACGGATTTGCAATTCTAATCATTTGCATATCATGCGCTACTTTGCATTTCCTGAAAATTTCAGCTCACTCGCGTAAGTCCTTCATGGTGTTGCAATTTTCACAAACGTGAGTGTATTATTGGAGTATGTAATAGAACTTTTCTACGAATAATGTTTCTAAATGTGATGGAATTTGATTTTATTCATCTTTTTGTAAGGTAATGTTGAATCTTATGAATTGTTTCCGTATTGTAATATAAAAACATAGATAACATTTCAACTCATAGCACTTTTAACATAAGAGAGAAATACATTGCATTTTAGATTAATGCAGAAATATTCGGTGGAAGAGATTTTTACATAAGGAATGAGAGATATTTGAAAAGAATATTTTAGCATTTCTTACAGTGCGTAATTTAAAATCAAATGTGGAGAGTATTGTAACGGTAAAGCTACAATTAAAGTTGTTTTTTCTTTTTTACCTGTTGTCCACAAATTAGTGAGATCGCACAAGTGGCAATGTTTCCTTAAAATAATGCATAGATAATTTAAAGGTTATTCATCAGTTTGCTGTGAGGCAAGTTGATTACTAAGCCATGGACATTAGTTTGCTGTTTGTTAAATATCCGTTTAGAAAGTTTCATCAAACACGTTTGAAAGAATGAAATACTGTGGAGAGAGAAACTGGCCATCTACCATGCGGCAAAATTTGAACTGATACTCGCTCTTTACGTGTTCTTGTTTGAAGATAGTCAAAGTAGAAATGAAGTTGCCGTACAACTGTTACGTGTTTTCTGAGCTTCAAATAAACCCCCGGCTTGTGTTCTTAAACTTTCCCATTTTTTGTGCAGATTTTGCTTTTTTTAATAGCAATTTTTTTATTTGGGGTTAGAGGAAACTTTAAATATTAATTAGTTATACAGAGTGCTAAAAAATATTTGCTATCATGGATTCCATGTGATTGTTAATAAAGACTGCATAAAACAAAATTCATAATTTGTTGATTCAGGTTTTTTTTTATGTCTGTTTTTTCTTTGCCTTTTGGAACAAACCTATAATTTATTAATAAGTGCTAATTTTCTTTGCTAAATCGGATTAAATTATCCCTGCATAAGATAAACTGTTTCAACGTAGGATATCAGCTTTGTCATCCGTCCATCAACGACGCGAAAAACTCCCGTTAACATATCACAGGTGTCTGAAATAGAAGTACTTTGTGAAGATTTAATCTGAGAGTTTGAAGATTTTTATTTTTGCTTCGACCCTTGGAGACTGGTCGATATGTGCCCCACCCTTCATGTGAAGCTGCAGAAGGTGGATAAGGTTCATACGTTGACCCGTAACATCCGCCAGCAAGTCTTCGGCTTTGAGAGAAAACGGACGGTCATTACTGGCGACCGAGGTCACTAAGCCCCGGCGGGGTGTGAAGGTTCTTTTCCCTCTATTTTGGGTTCAGACTAATGATAGCGAGAGCAAAATATCCTACTCAGCGCTGGGCCCAATTAAGAAATGAAAAGCTAAACGTGGCTGCAGAACGCATTGTCGGTATTTACCTTTTTCTTCTTTATGACATCCGCACTACTGGAAGATTTTCTTCTTTCGTTTTATTTCGGAATGTCTCGACTGTTCGTGTTGCGGTGTAATTGGCTATTGTCAAAATGCTTCATCTTCGACTCTATTTGTGGCACAGATGATGCCCATAACGTGTCTTCCCATCGGCTTCTCTTCCTTCATTAAGTTATGCAACCGTTTTGTCTCCAAACCCTCATCTGTTTCCCATCTAACAAAGAATACCGGTAATTTGTTTTAAACTTATAATGAGTCATTTTTTATACTGGGAAAAGCTCAATATTCTATTAGAATTTTCATTTCTTACTTATGTTCAAAGGTCAGTGATATTTTTATTTCTTTGTTTTTCAAATTACCCTGAAGATAACGAACTAATTCGGTATTCTTAACTAAATGGCTCTATATATGCAATAAATTCGTTAATTAAATAAAGCTATTTTTCAAAAGATATCGAATCTCTTTTACAAGATGCATGAAAAACTAAACGAACTTAATTGAAATTGCATGATATATTCAGTGTCAGAATTTTAATGTCCCAAATTTCGAGATATAATTATTAGTTTCATTTTTCCCCTACTAAATGAATTGTAAAGTTATCACGGTTTGTCAATTCGCCTGCGGTATAAACAGATCTTTGCTCGTATTTTGGTGTATGTATATTTCTAGAATTATTAAAATGTTTCTGCTTGAAAAAGTAAATGACAGTATTACAGCAGAAGCAAATTGCTAATATAATCCTTTAATTCTTACTTAAATAGATGTGGGTTCGGAATTTCTAAATTTTGATACTTGAGGAACTGATAATGTTATGAAGAACTATGGTAGTAATTTAGGTAATGCAAATCAAACATGTATTGTGAATGTAATCTTGTATCTATTCTTGCGTGTTTTAATTAATTTTTGGGAAAGGTACTGATTTATGTAATTTGTTGTTCCCATTTGATACTCATTTAAGTCAAGCAGAAGTCCCTCGAAATTTATCTATATGAATCTGAAATTTTTGTTGTTTATTTAGAATGCTAGGTTTGATATCTAAAATTTAGCTGAGCACTAATTTGGAAAATAAAAAAAAGCTTGAGTAAAAATTGTAATTAACTTTTATGTAACATGTAATAACGTTGTTACAGTTCAGACCTCGGTTTGAATTGAATTAGCGTTTTTTACTAACTTAAAATTTCGCATGTGGCATTTTAGTCACTAAATAAGATTAACGAGTCTTTTAATGTTTATGGCTTGTTGTTGGGAGACGCAAAGGCTTGAAATTGATTATTACGAATGAGGAATTTCATAAAACACTAAAAATTACACTTCGAATTAAAATACAGTTGCATTTCTGTGCTCAGTTCTTTCCTAGATGAAAACTGATTAATATTAATTTCCAAATAGATAAAAGCTAGTACGCAGTCCGTAATTTCACATGCTTCTGCTTTCATTTTGGTTTGGCTTATTTGATTATGGCAAAGTACGCGAGGGCTATCTGCCTAAAGGGAGAAATACCTTCCTGGAGAAATACCTTTTTCCTTTCTCGGGAAAACTGGCTCGTATATACGTTACAGATAGGGAAAACTTCAAAAACGCCCTTGCAGCCAGCCCACTCGCGGGATTCGAATCTTGGACTAAACTACTAGTGTTCAGCGACTTTACCGCTTGGCCGCTGTCGAGCCGTTAATTTTGGTATGGCATATATTGTTCTGAGCTTTATTTTAAGAATAAATACAGTATATATTTATATCAAATAATGAAAGCTGATCAAAATCTGGTATTTTATTTTATTACTATTTGCAAGAAATATTTTTAATTACGCATAAGCATCTTGTGCCGTGATAATCAAAGAAGGAAATTGAAATTCATTTAAACAATTACCAACAATTCATTTAAACAATTATTAAACTAATTATTAAACTCAAGTTTAAATAATGAAGCTAATATCTTTTTGGAGTGTTTCAAGCATTATTGAACTTAAGGAACCGTATATCCATTCTGTAAATGAGATATTTTTCTGAGCTTTATTTTAAGAATAAATTTAAATTCTTATCAGATAATGAAAGCAGATCAAAATCTGGCAGTTTTTATTATTATTTGCAGGAAATATCCTTATTTACGTATAAACATCTCGTGCCATGATTATCAAAGAAAGAAACTGAAATTTATTCAAACAATTACTTTTACTCAAGTTCAGAATAATGAAGCTAATTTCTTTTTACAGTGTTTCAAACATTGTTGAACTTAAGGAATCGTATACCCATTCTGTAAATGAGATAATAAATGTTGAAATAATTTGATAATATTTTGTGAATAGAGTTGTAGTCTTCTCTCTTTTACAACTACTGTAAATGAGTATCAAAGACCATAAACGGTTTCGATTGGAAGCCTGACTGGTCTGCCGTTTAACTGTCATAAATATAGACTATTAAAAATGCCCTATTTCATTGTGCTTAACATCAGACACCTTCCTATAAATTAGTCTAAATGCCCACTTATTTTTTCAAACAGCTATAAAAATTGTAGATCATAAATGTTTAAAAAAATTTCCACTAATAGCTGCAACTGACCACTAAAATGTTTTCCAACAAGCTACGGCATAATATTAAGTATTAAAGACTGGTAATTTACGTCTTTCTTCATGGAGCCATGCGTAATTATCAACTAAAGGTGCTTCCGTGGTGCTGAGTATTCTCATAAATATTCTCATTTCTTAAGTACCTACTGTAATCTAATTATAAATAACGTGGCGTTAATAAAAGGGTTCATTAAATGTTTGATGGGAATAAACATTTTGTAGTTGATTCTTATTAGAGTCATAAAAGTAATCATTAATACTGAATTGACGCACACAAAATTAATACTGCTGCCCCCACTTGTTTCTGGTTACTTCCAAACAAATCACTTCGAGAGGGGAGAAACGCAGATCATTATTTACAGCAAATTTTTCTTACTATAAAAGTAATCGACTAATTTAATATTCTCTTATTATATAGTATTTTTTTATTACGTAGCATTGTGCTTTAAAGATTTAATAGCTGCATTTATTGTTTTCTGTTTCCCTTCTCATGCACTGAAACTCTCTAACTGAATTTTACAACATATTTCATCAGTATGTTGTTATCTTAAGAGCTGAAAACTAAAAACAGTGCCCAATTAAAGTATTTGTAGTCTTCTAAAATATTAAAATTTTAATTCGTTACTTAATTCAGTATTCATACTTCATTCAGTGTCAGTATTTCCGCAGAAATGTTAATTTCTAACAGCATTAAATTTCAGTTTGGTATCATTTTCATCAGAACAGGTTACATATTCTTTAGTTTTAAAATATTAATTATTATTAGCAATTTTCTGTTTGATGATTATATAAAGCAGTTTTAGTAGCAGTAACTAATAAATTAATTAACTCATTAATATAAATTGAGCATACACTATTAGCATGAACATAAATGAGTCCAATAAATTCAAAACCACTATGAAATTTAAAAGTGCTGTACCTAAAGTAATATCTTTTGATTTTTTGAACGTTAGTTTATATGTTTTTCAAAACAACAGAATCAAATTATAGAAATTTTAGCTAAAGCGCTTAATATAATATTTAAAGTGCACTGCACGTATATCAATTTAATTGCAATGAACAGAAATGTAATTGACCTTAAGATAAATGTCATTTTGAGTTTTGCTTTACGACGAGCATGCTACGTAATAATTCGCAGGATGGAAAGCGGTAGCAATGATGTAAGCGTTAAGATAATTGACCTTGCTACCACGGGTACGTTGCAGTTTAAAGCACGTCTTAGATTATAAATGTTCTGATTGTCAGCATTCTAGTTCTTAAAAATTCAATGATACAACCATTTTCCGCTCCCCACCGTACATCATTTCTTGATATTTCCGGTGTATTGCAACAGATTACTCAATCAAGAAGCAGGTGTTTATTAATCCGATTCCTTACAAAAACTTTGCGTTGAAGCTGCTACAGGCATAAGCTTGTCCAAATATTGCCATTATATAAGTACATATGTCATCAGAATTATATTATAATTATATTATAGGAGTTAATTTTGAAATCATGTAGTTCATGGAGATTTATGGCATGAAAGTTTTATATGATAGAAACGGAAAATAACCAAATTAAAAAGGACACTTAAAAAGGGGCTGTTAACAAATTAAAATCATAATATTTCGTCATCAATTATATACCTTTTCCCCCTTCCATTTTACGCTATCGTTTATGGAAAAGACAGCCGTCCTGTCATTTTCAGTCACTCAGTTTATAAGGTATTTCTCCCGCCTTCTTCGCAGGCCTTCGTGGTGTAGTGGTCTGCATGCTCGACGCGTAACCGAGAGGTCCGTGGTTCGATTCCCGGCGAAGGCGTTGCTTATTTTTCACCTCTCCTGCTTGAGAAAAAAAAAAACCTAATGTCTCTACACTGGCGCCCGAACTAAAAAGGTGGTGGATGATGATTCTCCACCACCGGGATTTGGCGGTGCGGCCCCT
>KK118738.1:250866-278998 GCA_000611955.2 Stegodyphus mimosarum | reverse complement strand
AAAAAAAAAAAAAAAAAAAAAAACCTAATGTCTCTACAAGTTCCTTGACAGTAGGCTAAAATAACGGCGAAATGTTTGATTATCGAGTAACATTTTCTCAGATTATTCTTGTTGAGATTTTGAATATTCATTGAATGAAATTAGACCTTTTTAATTAATCATTTAAATTAATTCTAACAAGATTTCTTTATTCAAACGTTTAACTTCATACTGTAAATTATACGTTATTATTGGTTAGATAAGGCTGTTTCTTTCTTTCTTGTTTGGGAAAGAACGTAGCTCATTTTCGTTCTATTTATATTTCAGATTTGTAAAAATCTAGTTAGATTTGAAGCAGTGAAATTTCAGATTATGGTGTTTTATCTCTTATTAATGTAATATCTGTGAATAACAGTAATTAATTCTGCAGTCTGTCAGGTGTATTTCAGTTTAGTTGATCATTCAGAATAGGTCCATTCTCTTTGTAAACATAGCTTTGGATTAAAGGAGGCGATGAAAATCAACAGTTATCCGAGAAGTAAACAAACGCTCGCGTGTAATTTTCTGATTGATTTTTTAAATATTCAGAACTTATATTCGCGAAGTGCAATATTTCTCAGCCATTTCATGCTGTGATCGCTGATTCAAAACAGTTCCAATCCCTTTTGAAATGCAGTTGTTGATTTAAAAGTGTTAATGAAAATAATGAAGTGTTTTTGTCCATGAAGGGGGGGAGGGGAAAAAAATCTTCCGCGTATAATTTTCCGGATGATTTTAAAAGCATTCAGAATTTGTATACTAAAAACACGCTTTACCAAAACTGCTTCATTGTTTTTTGTTTAACCGCAGATCTGTAGGTTCTAATTTAAAAGTAAATTTAACGAAATGGGATCGTATCTCATTTGTGGGATGACTGAATTTCCTGAGGCGTGATGGCTAACGAGGCAGTACTTGGTGGCATCGTTTTAACCCATGCAGGTAGGTCTTAGATGAGAAGTTCTCTTTATTTCTTGCGGCTAATATGGCTTGTCGTTCCGTCGTGTTGATAACCAAATGTGGCAGTACCTGCACAGAGCATCTCAAGGGTAGTGCCCCTCCCATTCCTTAGTCCTGTGATCGCCACCGTGTAGCCGCCTCGAGATAAAGAATACAGCAATACCCACAACATAATTACAGTGATAGCAATGCCAGCGTAAGACTACGGCAGTTAAAAGGCGAAATTTGAATTCTTGCTTGGGTTGAGGTCATTGCAGGTCGATTCATGACCCTGAACTGCCACTCCCATGCATACGTGGAGCATTCGCAATGAGCGACAACCACAGCCCCAGGGAAAGGATTTCACGTCAGGTACATCTAATTAAGTTCAAAAGAAGCAAGGCTAGTGATTAGACATTTTTCTTCAATTAAGATCTCTTAAGAAGCAGATCGCTTTGAAACAAGTTTTGAAAAACTTTTATGCGAGAATTTTCTAAAGCCGGTTTAGATGGGCTTTGGTGCGCACTGAATTCTAACTATAAATAATCTCATTATTTTAAGATAGTTTCAAACCGTTTTGGTTTTATTTTTATGTCCCTTTTATGCGTCAACGACTCCTTTTTTCTTTGGTCCTTAATCTCGAGTATATCGATGCATCAGAGATTTTATGTTTTACTTCTTTGGCTTTAAGTCCTCCTCGCTTACTTTAGATGCCAAAACGTTATAGCTTTGGATTATATGAACAATAGGAAAAGGGAAAGTACTTAGCCGAAAATAAATGAACAAGCAAATCGTTTACTTACCCCCTCCCCCAATGTGAAATAGTTGTAAGGATTTTCTTTCCCATGTTAGAGCAAAGGTCATCAAATTATTCCGATGATTGCTTGGACATAGCTGCCATTTCATTCACAATTTTTGAGCTCTTAAATAAAACCTGCTCATATAAAATATTATATTCCCTTCAAGCAAATTATACTGTATATTTAAGAAGTTAGGTGTTTGTGAGTTCATTCGTAAAGTTTTTTAATTCCTTTTGTGAAAACCGCAAGTATCTTAGCTTTTAAAGCAAAGAAATAAAATAAGTACTACTGCGTTAAGTAAAGATTAAAATAATAATAATATTTTAAGTTCAAAAATCTAACATTTCGTAATTTTTAATTAACCCAAAAACTAATCCAGATTATTATATTTAAATGAAAGGAATATGACTTATGATACTTTATTTATATCACGTGAATAAGACACTTATAATATTTGTTTATGATAAAGTTTTTGATATATATATATATATATTATATATATATATATATATAGTTATTAGGTTTCTTAATGGGCTTTCTTTTCCTTGCAGTTTTTCCATGTCTCAAAGCAATGGACTTGTACGTGGGTTCGACTCAACATTTTCCTACAAAGGCAGTGGGTCTCCATTCCTTGTGCGAAACATGGACATTGAAGGCAATGGAGGAAGTTGTTTAAGTGGCGGTTTGAGCAGAAAATTAGACAATCAAAATTCCCTAACGCCTCTTGAATCAAGAAATAGTAGCAATAATACCAATAGCAATAATTCGGTACTTAGTGCCAGTGCCGCAACTTGCGGCATATCAGATTTTTCCTCGTCTCAGACTTTATTAAATTTAGTTCGGACTGCTAGTGCTCAAAGTGCCTCGCAACTCGAGAATTACTTAAAAGGCGCTGTTAAAAGAAGTGCCGACGGTGAGAGCCGTCTTGACCCCCTTGATCTCACGGTCGCCAATGTCAAGAGACCAAAACTTGAAGCTGGAAGTGGTAGAGAATTAAAGGACTGTCGTGATCTTCTTCAGTCAGATATAGATACGTCTTTAACTACAAGTGGCGACTGCTCAGGAAGTTTGAGGACTTCGTCGTCTTTGGGATGTGTGAAGCCATCATGGATGACGTTATTGGACAAACGAATGCATTCTTCTCCCACACCTTCTTCAAGGACTTCTCCTAAAATTCAAAATACTGAACGATCGCGCTGTGCATCTCTTTGCGTTGAAAAATCATGCACTTCACAGTCAGAAGCTAATGATCTATCTCGTTGGACAGTCGATGATGTAGTGCAGTTTGTGTCTTCTGTTGAGACTTGCAGCGAGTATGCTGAGGTAAGTTATTCAATATGTTAATAAATTAAAATCGCGTTTTGCTTAAGTTTTAAAACTCTATATGGCTCTGAGAAGGTCATCTCCAAATTTAATACTGTGTAATGCATTCACTTGAAAATCTCACACAATATCAGAGAGACTTCATCAACGGGTAAGATTAAAATTGAATTCCAAAAAATGTAAGCACTTTTTTCATTAATTAAACGGAGCGTTTCTTTATCTTACTTTTATGTCCTCCTCTCGTCAATTTCAAGCACATAATAGTATATTATCTTCACAGGTAGAAGGGTTATCATTCCTTTTTTTCATTCTGTTCTGTCATCTCAAAAGCACAATCTCTTTGAATAAATCTTATGACTTTTTTTAACTTTATTAGCAGCACACGCCTTAGCACGGATCAAAAAAATTATGGCCTAAACTACAGCTGTTTTATTTATGCTGAGCGGCCAAGTAATCAGTATCATTTCTCTCTCTGTCATCTGAGGTTCGATCGACCCCAAAAGCTGAAACCTGGACGCCCGATACAATTGAGCCACACTAATCATCGAACAGTGAGCCTCGGGGCAACAGCCTTTCTATTATCTCGTTTGACCGTTTTACCCTTCTGATATTTATTAAATATTCTCGCGGTAGTTGGAACATGATACATATCAATGTGGCATTTTCTTTCACGCCTCGCACTTCTTTGGCCTCCAGCTTTCCTGAAACGTCAATGGATGTTCTAGGTCAACTTTATCCACCCTACATTTTAAAAGTTCGTATTAATTTCAGGGAGTGGCAGCTGGGTCCGGTTGTATTGACCTTGAATGCCAATATATAGGGCGCGTATGTTATCAAATTGGGTCAATATCAAAAACGATAATAATTAATACTCAAATATTGATATTAGTAGACTAGAACTGCTAATTTGCATATGTCGCTAACTAAATATATGCTTGTGAAGAAATGCTGTTATTACATTTGAATTTAGTTTCATATTGTCATGAATAAGAACACTTTTGCTTACATGAATAATACTTTTAAATATTAGTCTTTTCCCGTTGAAAGACCTCCGTGAAGAATGTCATCTTTAAATAGATTCTTCTTGAGTTTTTTGCCCTCATCAAACATTGCCTAAATCAAATAACGGTGTGAATATGAATCGTTATTAAGTATTATAAGCTATATCACCAATCACCATGAAATAGAAATATTTTTATATATTTGGAGATCGTGATTTAATAAATAATTGCTTTCTAAAGGTTTTAAAATTTTTCATTCCTTAAAATACAAATTAAACATTGTTTACGTAAAGTGCGTATGACAAAATAATTTTAACTGAACTAAATGCTTTCATCAATATAATCTTCTTTAATTCAAGTTTATAGTGAGAATGCTTTACAGCTTTCTATGTTTTTTGAAAACTTCATACTTTCAACTGTTTTGTTTTTGGCATGGAAGTCCACATAACTGATATAATTTCTCACTTAAAGCATGGTCATATTAATAATACATTAATACGGCTGTATTTGCTCAATTCTAGAGATTTTACATTTCCTAACCTCTAAAAATATGCGGGTTGTTGATTAAAAGAATGATAATGATTTGATCTAGTATTGCAGTTAAAATATAGCGCATATTATTGTTTAAATATTACTTGAGTTTCGATAGGAAGTTTTGAATTAATTTCATTCTTAAATAATCATAAGCACGCAAGTTTTCTGCCTAGAACCTGCAATAGTCGGTCCCATTCATTCTTCTTCATCTCATTTTTTTTATGTGTTCCATTCTTCTCTTTGTGAAGGCTCAAAATCTACCAACAACTTCACTTCTTTCCCCAAAATAAGTTAAATCACATTTAAGTCTGTTTGATGTAGTAAATTTTAAATTCCACTTACAGCTTGACGTATCTTTTTTTTTTACATCGCAGGTAATCCCTGGGTGTTCTTTAATGGCTCTATCATCTTTTAATGGTGGTTTTATGCATCTGAAGATAATGTTAACAATGAAAGAACACTTAGTTTTTTTTTTTTTTATTAAACGAAGAACTTCTTACTCAGTGTTTTTATTTTATGTCGACAAAGACTTGTCTTTGTTATGTAAATTTTTCAGGATTTCTCAAAATGAATTTTCGTCTTAGTTAGACTGTTTTAAAATTTATTTGTTTATTTAAGTGAATATGGCAAAGCACGAGGGATAATCGCCTGAGTGAAGCCTTTGTGAAGAACTTAATAAGTAAAGCTGGCTCAATTTTTACATTACACGTTGAAAATTCACAAATGCATCCGTGTAGGCACCAAGTCGAGTTGAACTATCAGTGTTTAGCAGTTTTATCCACTTAGCTACTGATGAACTTCCTGTGCCGAGAAATTCAACTGTCAAAAGTGTCAATCAAGTCACTGTTTTTTCTCTTTGTATCGAATGCTTCATTTTACTTTTCTTTCCCTTTGTTGCTTTGATCTGATTTGCTGGCCAAATAAAATCATTTTTCTTGATTTAAAATTAAACACTATCACGAAAATTAGTATTGCGAACTTGAAACCTTAATTTTTGGACTAAAATGCAAAAACTGTTTACATTCAAAATCATCAAAGAAACATCTTTAACACACTGTCCTCTCATGCACTTCATCAGGAACTCGTCTCCATGAGGCGAATAGTGACCTACGGAAATTAAAAATCTCCTCTTTCCGGTACGCTCACTCCTTTTATACTGTGACATTAAGGTTTGACTGTAAGAAATGTTCTTGAACTTTCAGCCTCGTGGAAAGTCTTAAGTAACTGTCCACATGAGTATAGAGCACATTAAAATTCGCTGTCTTTACAAGGCAAACTAATCTATTATTTCATGATATTCGTTGCCTAAATTTCTGAAGCATTTCATTTTCTTCAGGTAGTTTTGCCATCTGCAAGTATTCCAGTCTCCAGTTCATCAGTCTAGAGTTCATCACTGATTTTTTCAATTACATGCATTGTAAAAATTTGCTTGCCGCAATCAACAGTCGATCTTAAATTTTAAATTTTTCATGTTACAGTTGAATACGTTACCAGTACTATTATAATGAAGGTGTTAATTATATTTACCTAGTTTGTTTGTTTACATTTTATGGGCGACTGGATTTTTCAGGATTTTACCCATGTCTAAAATGAACACGAGGTAGTTTCCCTTAAAATTCCCTTTGCTAATCAGCCAATTTAGTGGGCGAGGTGTTTTTAGAATATTAATAGCGCACTATTATGTACTGAGTATTGTTTTAAATGTTGGTTTTAAATGTTTAACTTGTGGTGAGAAAGATGTTGAACCAAATGTTGCTGCATTAATCTTAGAATATCTCCTAAGGACAAGTTATCTTCATGCTGTGTTGCCTATTTCTTAGCTCACTAGGGGAAGAAAAATTTTAGAATGCATATGAACATACATGATTTTCAGTAGAATTTATTTGTAGCTCGTCCGCTCACATATCTCCCTTTTTATGTCGTTTCGAGCAAGTATACCACTAACCAACGGAATAAGTGGTTAAATAACGGTAGTTCGCCTTGGCTTCTGTTCCCTGTCATGATTTTCCCTATATACAAAGAATTTGAGAATCCACTTCTCACAGAATGTCCTCCTGGAAAGTTTTTTTTTCCTTCTCGTTGGTAGATAGTCCTTACATGCATTGTCGTAATGAATTAATGCAGTACGATTCATCGTTGTAAGACCTTTGGTTGTTAGTTATCTCTGATAATATGAGTTTTATCTCCTGAATTCTACTCATATTATGCATATCTGTTAGATAATATTAGTGGCTGCACATAATGAAGTATATGCTGAACTCAACCAATATAAAAGATACGTTTCTGTAAGAGTTTTGCCTTACAGATAAAATTCCGTTGCAGAAACTTAAGAATTTCAAGACTACTGTAGTTCTAGGTGTTAATGCACGTATTAAGTCCTCAGAATGTTATTTGACAATGTAAGGAACACATTCCTCCCATGTGTCTTTTGGTGCAGTTGTTACCACATCCATGTAGCAAATGAAAGATCAGTGATTCGATTCCCAGTCAGGACCTGATTAATTTTTCATATTTCCCACTCTGATAAAAATGTAATCTCTGAAATCATTCGCGAACTAAGATATGGTGTATGATAACTCATCGTCACCTAGATTTGACCGACTAAGTCTCGGGTCTTTTCCCCAATCGCATTTTAGTCGGGGGAGGATGTAAGGAATTAAAGGCATCTCCCGTGTGTTCTTGTGGTTTAATATTTACCACATTCAGCTAGCAACTAGAAGATCCGCAGTTCTGTTCCCAGCATAGTTGGCTTTCACGCTTTTTGCTGTAAAATAGTTTTTACGGTAGCACTTATGCCTACCAGTGAAATTATGAAATGAGTTTGCTTTGAATGTGATAAAAGTGTGCATTATCTATGCAAATCAGATCAATTTCATCTGAAAACTTCATTATTCATTAAAAGGAATGACGAAAGCAAGTTCATTAATGTAAAATTGAATTTATATTAAAATTGCTTGAAGAAATTTAATCAAGAATTACATGATTCTAATTTTCAAAATATTGAACTAAAATGTTTAGAATATTTCATTTTTATTGTAAATATTAGTGAATTGCCAAAACGAAATATAGTATGAGATTTTAGTATAATGATATTCTGATTACCCAACTTTCTGGTGACATTTGGAGCTGACATAAACATGTAGCTTTGTTTATCTTGTGATAATAATTGTGATTTCTAATAACGTTGTTTTTCTGAATGGTTATTTATTCAGATGTTTAATAATAGTGATGATTAACGTACGTATATATAATTTAGTGGTGTTTCTTAACAAATTATCGTATTTCTTTTTATCTTAATTTAAGAATTTAAATTAAGAATTATTAACTGAAGAATTTTTAATTTAAAAACATAAATTAACAATCAGTGCAGTTTAATTATGAATATATACAACTATGGCATCTGAATATTCGAATAAACTGATCTACATATACAAAAAAAAGCAACTGGTTTACGTGCCTTTAATAAATGAAAATATGATTAAATATATTATACTACTTGCTCTTTGTTACTTTAAAAGAATAAACATTTATATAGCGATATTTTCTAAGATACCTGTAACAACTCAAATGGTAGGTACTTGAGTAGAAATTATAACTACAGATGTAACATTTATAAATTTCTGTTCTTTATTTCTTCTTTTTTCCATTTAAAAAATATCTGAAATTTCAAACATTTTACATTTATAACGTCTTAGGTCCTTGACAAGTAAATATTTTTATCCAGCGTATCACTAATTACTGCCAAAATTTGTTTTCGTTAGTACAGATAAACGTATCATTGTAACTAAAGAACTGTTTTGTTTTACCATGCATTACAGTCGAAACCACCACAGTAAGCGGAAGTAAAATGTTTTGTAGGATGAGTGTGATAAGTATACCTCGGGAATCTTTTCTTGTAACGACTGTTAACGTTATCCTTTGAATCTGATACACAATGGACGCACATAATGTGCTTAATGAACAGATGTTATGACCAAGTTCATAGCATTTGTTTTGTTTTATGATCCCACATTTTGTACTGCAATGTAGTAGTTTCTGTTTGAATAAATAATTGAAAAGCACGTTTGATGTCAAAAATTTTAACTATTTTTAGTCCTTAATATGTCTCTTCCTTGTAATCTGAACCAGTGGTCTCAAACTGGAGGCCCACCGGCGCCTTCGAAGCAATTGTACAGCATCCTCCAATACGTTTTCCATTGATTCATTAACATTATTATGACATTAAATATTCTGAGAAGAATTTGAATAAAAATTTGAGATTAAGCTGATTTAGAGTCCAATTTTACATTATTTTCATCATTTTTAAAAATGAACGTGAGTGACGCTCCAAAAGATCTACTAATGGAGGTAATTAATTTACGCTGTGATATAAACCTTATCCAAACATTCAAAGCGACAGATTTGATTTATTATTATTCGTATTATGTCAAAAGATAAATACCATCAGTTAGAATTTATGCAATAAGAAAAATTGCTTTGTTTGGGAATACAACAATTTTTTTCTTCATAGTTGAAAATTAATAAATCTAAGCAAAAAACAGATTGACCGATAAGCATCTACAGTTCGCGAATAAGTTTCTAATAATTTTTCTCCAGGATAAACGCTTTACCAAAATTGAAGCGCCATCAAATGTAGATGAAAGCTGTAGTATGAAATAAAGTTTATAATTATTTACATACAAGTACGTGTATTTTTTCTACGTGTGTAAAAGAAATATTTAATAAATAAAAGAATAAGAATAGTTTGTCATTATTTATACCCAAGTTTTATCCCACTTGGGAAGTTTCGTAAATTGCTTGGTTTTAGTTTAATTTAAAAATAAGTTATTTATTGTTAATGCAACATATGAGAATTATTTTAAGTAAATATTTGTCTGAAAACTTAATATGTAGCTACTAACACATTTGAATTATAAAGTGTAACCAACTGAAGTCTCTTGCAGACACTGATCTTTTGATATCAGTCAGAAAACAAATACAAATTTAATTTTTTGTGTCATTATTATAACTCTTTACGTATGTTTTGATAAAAACTTAGTAAATAAACTTTAAAATTTAATTTGAAAAATTTTATTTTGTGTGAAAAAGGTTTTTGTTTTGTCAGCTGCTTTGAGATTGTGTATTTGGCCTGTTGTTGGAGTTGGAGATCACTGGTGAAAATAAATCTATATATCAAATTTCATTAATATATGTTCATTACGAACGAGCTGCAAAGAACTCTTAACGGATAAATTTTAATTATAATTATTTTGTACTTATTTCGCGCTAATTAAATTAGAGCACTAAATTTTTTAGGAATTATAATTTTATGAATAAATCTTTATATCAGTGTAATGTTAAAAAACATTCATTTCGCAAATAAAAATTTAATTTTTCAGTTTTTTGTAAAACTCCTCTGATATTTTTCAAAGACGTACATTTTTAAAGCAATAGGTTGTAAAATTAGTTCTTTTTTTTACATGGGGCTAAAAGAATGTTTATAAGAAATTATTAAGTTAGTATTTGCGAAATAAAACATGTTGCTATCATAACGTAAAGTTTATAGTTAATTATGTTTTTAGACTTAACAAAATGCTTTTTATCTCAGGACATGTGTGCATATGTATGCATTAAATTACATATCTATCAAGTTATCGATAAAGTCATTTAAATAACAGATGAGATAGACAGTTTTTTTTATTCATTTACACTTTGTATGTACAAAAAATAAGTAAACTTGTAAATTATTAAAATTTCCTGCCATTAACTTTAGCCTCCGCACCCATTTTTGCACCGTTTTCTGTAATCATTTATATACCTACTTTAAAAAGTATAATCCCTTTTATGGCTAGTATTTTGTTTCTGCTTTTGTTTTAGCTTTGCAGCAAAATATTGTTTTTTTCTCACTAGTTTCACTGTTTTGTTTCGACTTCAAAGTAGTGGTTATAATATCCGCTAAATAGATTGTAAAATATAACCATAAAGCTCATTTTCATTGAAGCAAGATATTTACACAGTCCAGTCACATTAATGTGACCATCTGTCAAAAGCCAGAATAACCACCTTTCGCAGAGCGGACTGCTGCGAGACGTGCAGGAAGAGAGTCACATAGGTCCCTGAAGGTGTTCTCTGGGATGTTGAGCCATGCCGACTCTAATGCCGTGGCCAGCTGCGCTTGATTACGCGGTTAAGGATCCATGGCGCGAACAACTCGATCGAGATGGTCCCACAGATGCTCGATTGGGTTTAAGTCAGGTGAGTTTGCTGGCCAGGGGAGGACGGTAAACTCATCCTGGTGCTCTTCGAACCACGCACGTACACTGGCAGCTGTATGGCACCTCGCATTGTCCTGCTGGAAGATGCCATCATCCTGAGGAAAAACAATGCGCATGTAGGGGTGAACATGGTCCGCAAGGACAGATGCGTACTTGTATTGATCCATTGTGCCTTCCACAATGATCAGTGAACCTAGAGAATGCCAGGAAAACATTCCCCAGACCATAATGCTCCCGCCTCCAGCTTGGACCGTTCCGGCAATGGTTGCAGGGTGGTTCCTTTCAGAGGTTTCACGCCTTATACGCCAACGTCCATCTGTCCGATGGAGCATAAAACGCGATTCATCCGAAAACGCAACCTGTCGCCACTCAGTGGACGTCCAGCTGCTGTACTGGCGTGCAAATTCTAGCCTTCGCCGTCGATGAACAGCAGTCAGCATAGGTGCACGAACCAGGCGTCTGCTTCGGAGGCCCAGACGCAGCAATGTTCGCTGAATAGTACTTTGGGAGACACTTTTGGTAGCCCCTTGGTTCATTTTGGTGGTCAGTTGCTCAACGGTAGCCCGTCTATCTGCCCGAACGCATCTCCGCAACCGTCGTTCGCCTCTGTCATCTATGGCCCGTGGTGCACCACATTTGCCACGTCGCTGATTTTGGACAGTCCCATTTTGCCATGCACGGTACACTTTTACCACGGCGGCACGCGAACAGTTCACAAACTCAGCCGTTTCGGAAATGCTTCCACCCTTGGCCCGAAAGCCAATGATCATGCCCTTTTGGAAGTCGGATAAATCGCTTCGTTTCTGCATTTCGCCAACGATTGAAATGTTTTCCGAAGCCCTCACACACCCTTTATATACGCTCAACTGCACTGTGCTGCCACCTGCCTTCTGTGATTGGTTATTTAACTCTGACATGGAAAGTACGTGGTGGTCACATTAATGTGACTGGACTGTGTATAAATTACCTATTTTGATAACCTCTTTTGAAATTTAATTGTGAAAACATGTTCAGTGCAATTCATTCAAGTTATCCCCTTGAAGATTATATTCAGATTCTTTTATTTGAATCACATTTTTACTTTTTGTGTATAGTTGTTTACTATTAAGTGACGGTTAGTGCAACTCGTTTCACCTTACACACGATTAAGATTTTTTATATGAGGGGGAGAATTTGTCTGTTACTTGTATTAATAAGCAACAACAAGACTGTAAGATATTTATAGAGAGGTTTAGATTTATTGGCAACTATGCAAGATCTACGTGACTGCGTGAGAGAACTCTTCTTTTACCAATAATATACGACATTTAATGTTTTAATAATGAATTTACGATCTTTTGGGGGCTTCAGTTGCCTCGGAATAAATTTTATGCACTTCGTACTTTAATTTGTTGTCCTTAAAATGTAGTGAATTAAGACTAAAATATCGATTTGTAATTGCATCATTATAAAGAGAATTAATAAACTAGCTAAGATAACTTTACACCTGGTGTATTAAAGCATACAAGCTGTCATGCGCCTAATTGCGTAATAATATACTATTATCCTCTATCTGAGTGTTTACACACACACAGACAGACAGACAGACAAAAAAAATACCGTAATATAATGGTTGCTTCAATTCTAAAACACGCACATTTTTCATGAAATGTAAGAATTCTCTTTCACTGTCTTCCGAATCTTACCATTATTTTTCGGAAGATCTTCGTAATAACTTAATTTGAAGAATTTGCTAATAAAGTCAATCCAATAAAAAAACTATAGCTAATTTTTTTAAAATAAGTTAAAATATTAGCAGTTCAAAGTTACCTAAAAATGTCTGATGTTTGTTGCTTTTGAGCTCCTCGTAATTTTCAGCTCAAATTGAAATTCCTCAAAATTTTTAATGGTGTTAATAAATTAGCTAAAAACAGCTGCTTGTGTCATGCAAAATCAATAAAAATAGGGGGAAAACTGTGTAATTTGACAAATCCTGCATTTATTATTTTACCCTGCTTGTAGAAATGCAATGAAAGGTTCTAGCACACTGATAAATTTACGAAATCAGCCTTTTGGCTTTACACTGTGAAAAATATGAAATTTTCCAAGTTTTTTAATTCGTAAATGAATTGATCCAAAATAATATTTTTATAATCCTTTTTAAAAATTTCCGATTTACTTTGATTTTTTATTCGAGTTGAATGAGGTAAGTGTCACTTAATTTTTTATTGCATATTTAAAGTAAGTCTGCGGCCTATCTCGGCAATAGCAGGTAAGACAAATATATTCTTTATCTGTATCAAAATGTAAATCCGTACATCCATTTTATTTTTCATCTAGTAGAACAAACAGTTCAAGATATCTGATTCGGCTAAATGTTCCTTACGGCCATGAAATTGTACTTTTGTATTGTTCATAATAGGAATTATTAAATTTAGATTTTTCAATCAATAACGCAGTTTTGTTTTCTTATACCAAATCCACAACACTATAAGACTGGTTCCCATTTTGCAGCCAAAGGGCTTTGTGTGGAACAAACTTCAAACTGTATTTGAAACATTATAATCAGCAGAAAATCGCAAACGCCCAAGTTTATTGGAATCCATTAAAACATCCACAAATCGAATCGCTTAGTTCTTCGTAAATGTTAAGCATCTTCATATTCTTGTAATAATAAATTAAATATATTTACCCTGCACTACTTACAGGATGAATCTTTAAATATTAAGGTGATGTATACGTTTATAATTTTGAATTTATTTTAAACATCGGCAAAAATTTCCCTGATTCAGCCCCGAGATATGAAAGGTTAGTGGTCTTTTTAGTAACTTTTGCTTTAATAAAACACATACACAACATGTAAGTTATAATGCACATTTCTGTTTATAAAGTACAATCTTATCACACGTAAACCTCAAAAAAAGACTCATCATTTAATGGCTCTGAAACGTCGTGGATAAATTAGGGGCTGAGAAAATATTTGACGCGATTGAAATGTACGTTACATTCTTTAACAAGTTATTTTCCTGTCATACATTAATTATTTACTTGAGAAAATAATATCGAAATTTATTATGTTGAATTATAAGCGAAAATAAATTTTCTTTTAGAATATTTGAGTTCAAAAGCAGAATGTGGGCACTATAGCTCCATTAATGTTTTTAAGATATGTATCAGTAGATATTTAAGACAGGTATTAGTAGAGAATGAATTTCGCTTTAATTACATATTGGTACATATTTACTAAAAAAGAAGCAAAAGGACATATTAGATTCGTTTTAATATTAAAAATATATGCCTTTAATTGCGCAATGAAAATTAATGTATAAGAGAGCGTAAAGCAAATGATAAGAAACACTTGCGAATTGTTTACAAGTCAGGAAAAAAAACGTGAATCTATTTAATGTTTTGAATTCTGATGCAATTATTCAGTCATAAAATCAACGGTAAATCCCATCTTTAGGTAGCGGTAAAGTCGCTGAGCACTGATATTTTGGTTCTGGGTTCGAATCTCGGCGAACGAACTGGCTGCACGGGCGTTTTCGCGGTTTTCCCCATGTGTAACGTCTATGCGAGCTAGTTTTCCTTGTAAAGTCCTCCATAAAGGCATCCTTTCCAATTTAGTTATCAAAGATATAAAATAAGGGTATAAATTATTAAGAAGTATGCACATTCATGGTTTGGTTTTTTAAGCAATATATGATTTTGATTTGAAAGATAAATTAAGGAACTTGTGCCACTTCGAAAGGCAACAAAGCTGAACTTCAGAAAATGCCATGCAGCCTAGATGATAAAATAAAGATCCTATGAATTGCAGAATGCCTGCATATGCCAGGCTGCAGGGAAAGTAAATGCCCAGTTAACGTAACGTAATGACTGAAAGTAGAAATAATAAGCTACAGAAATTTCTAACGTCAAAATATCAGTTTGTGGTTGACGGCTGTAAAGTATGTCTTTTCTTAGTCTAGGTCTCATTTTTATCGAAAATTAAAGATAAAAAGCCAGTATCCAAAAAGTTTGCAGATAATGCAGATTGGATTTCATGCTTCCATTCAGATATCTTTTGTCTTCTTTTTTCTGTAATCCTGTCTGATCTCTTCTTTTGCTACTTACTTTGATATAATTACTTCGGAAACCCGCAGCCGATTTAATCAGATGATAAGAACTCTTCTGGTTGCCGAAGAGAGTCTGATTACCGAAAAGCAAGTCTGCAGTCTGGAATGCTTAACAAATTAGAGCAGTGTAAATACAGTGAGTGCACGGTAGCTGACGTAGTTCGTGTGATAATAGAAGGCTAGTTGAAGTTTCGCGTGGGTCGGGGGTGCCAACCGCTGGGGAGTTCCTTCTCTCCTTTTGGGAAACATTCAAAGGCCTTGTGATTTATCACGTCCCTGGCCCTATCCCACGCTGGTTCATCTACTGTAATAAGTAGCTGTGGCCAAAACGTGTAGTAGACGGGATGAAACTGCGTGCCTCGACCAACCTCTTGCTAACTGAAACAGCCACTGCTGATTGCCTACCTGATAAAAGCAAGTGGCAAGTCGTGTCAGTGGATCTTCGCTGATTCGATGGCTCGTGACGTACTTAACCACTACTTCTTCCAGATATCTCCCTCATTCCTGGCCCTTTTGTCCATCTCGATCTTTGCCTTTTGTGATGCTGACATTTGCTTGTTTCTGATCTGTTCAGTCCTAGATAGATGTCTCGTGCTTTCACGCTTTTAAACTTGGATTTTCCACTCTAATGCCTTTTTCTTTTCTGCTTTCCTCATTTTCAGTATTTGTAAAGGAGAGAGATCCTTTGATTACGTCTTGATATGGCATGAAGAGTTAACTCATTCGTTCTCAGCTGTTTCCAATCTAAATATTTTGTTACTCTGAACTTAATAAAAACGTGCATGAAAAGCATAATATGGGTAATTCAGTGTCTTTCAAGTTCGAATGTTGATATGAAGGGATTGTCACTGAAAATTAGCGTATAATATGCAAATTATTACAGCTGCTTTCATTAATATCTCAGGACTCGTGCTTGTTTTCACCCTGTTTTGTGTTATAAATGAACTAATCTTGCGGTAGTTTTTAATCTTCCATTTCAAAAGCCTCACAAATTCAAAGTCTTTGCATTCTTATGGAGGAAAAATGAGTGTTGCAGTTAAATTAATATAAATTCTGGGAGTTGAAAAATGTGACGTCAGTATAAATTTTTTTAATAAAATGTAACGTACGCAAAGAGACTATCATTCCAGTATTCGGGCTTAAAAAACTTCTTTGGAGTATAAATCTGAAATTTGTTTTGTACTTACAAATATATATATATGTATAAAACAGCAACAAATGACGATAATAATGCAAAATAAATTTTTAAAAATATTGCGTTTAAAATTCATCACATATTCAATTCGGAATAAACATATGCAAAAACCAAATACCAAAAGCACAATGGCAGACTACAAGAAAAAAGGAGCAAAAATGCCAAATCCAAAAATGAAATAAGAAATCTACATCTTACGCTGCATCGTCATCAGGGGGGTTGGCGCAACGAAACAAGTAAATAAACCAGCTTGTTGAAATTGAAAATTATTATTATTGTTAGGTTTTTAGGTTTTTTTCCTTGTTTATAATTTTGATGTTATTATTCTAAATAAGTTTTTAACCCGGCCTGTGGGATTTCAAAATTTACGCATGTTTTGTTTTTTCATATGTTAGATTGCTTTTGTTTACAGGTTTTGTTTTTGAACTCAGTCTGCTTAAAATAATAATTTTAAACTTTTTAAAAATTTATTTATCTTTTTGATGTTGTAATTTTGCCTTTGTTTGCACAGCTTACGTTGGCTTGTAAGGGTAGAAAACATAAAGGCTCAGATTACTTTGATTGTTTTTCTAAAATTATTTTAAGTTTTAAACTTTCATTGGTAACTTTATTGGTTTAGACGCAGGCTGATTTATTTACTCCTTTCGTTCTATCAACCCGCTAATGACGATGTTGCAAAAAAAAATGTAAATTTCTTATTTCATTTTTGGCTTTGGCATAAGGTATCCCACCATCTTCGCATGCCTTCGTGGTGTAGCGGTCAGAACGCTGGGCGCGCATTCCAGAGGTCCGCGGTTCGAGTCCCGGCGAAGGCGTTACTCATTTTTCAATACTCCTGCTTCAGAAATACCTTACGTCTCTACAATGTTCTGCCCTTTTTTTCTTCAGTTAGCCACGGGGCTTTTGGTATTTGATTTTTGCATGTGTTTATTCCGAATTGAATATTGGATGAATTTTGAAAGTATTATTTTTTAAATTTACTTTGCATTGCATACATATATTTGTGTGTGAGTGGGTGTATATGTGTTATGCACAAGGTAATTAATGCTTTATTACACGTAGTATTCGGGGGTCTGTTGTTGTTGTTGTTATTTATGCTCACTTGTCTGACAGAGTCAGCCCAAGCCCACGAGAATTCTCGTGTCAAGGAGCACTAGATTACACCTGTCGTTGGCAATAGCCTTGAGCACCTAACAGGTGACAGTGCGATTTGGCTCAGTTCCGCCCCCAATTTTGAAGAAGAGCACCCGGGGGGACGGGTCCGAGGGTCTCCCACTTCTCTCCCCTTCCACCAGACTACATGAGAGGACTTTCAGCTAGCCGCATATTTAAAGTGCCGCCATGCCGCACCGACACTATACATTTACAAACATCCATGCCTTCTCCGGGATTCGAAACCGAGCCCTTCGGCACGGCAGTCAGCGACGCTAACGACTGTACCGGTTGGGCGGCATTCGGGGGTCTTACATGTATTACCCTCCTCGAGTGCCTCTGTTTGTTATGCCTTGGTCTCTGACATTATTATGATCTGTTTTATACCGTTGTCCATATCATGTATTTCAGTTTAAAAAAAGGTATACAAAATTAAGTACCGATAGCCACAGAAAAAATTAATATTTAATCAGAATTTTTATGAATTCTTTGCTAGATGTTTTACTCATTCCTTTCCAAGCAAAGCTTCAGATTAGTTAATTTTTTAAATTTCTCTTACTTCTGATTTCATAATCAATGTTATAAATAATTTATATTATATATCTGATTTTCTATGGTTATTTAACTGCATATTTTATACTTTTGCGAAGAACGTCTGCCATTTTTAAATGTCATAGAAAGTTATACTATGCTGGTTTATTTTATTTGAAGGTAAAAGACTACCACTGTGTACAGTGGAGCATTGTTTGTTCAAAGTTTAAATATTTACCAAAAATATGCAAAATGAGTACTAAATATAAGTCTCAGCTGGTCAATATATCACTTAAAATGATTTCGTAAAATATCGATAAATCTCTTTTTCTCGAGATTAAGGCAGTCATTCCTGTTTATTATCTAGGCACGAAAATCTTTAAGCAAGCTGGCTGCTTGCTTAAAGATTTTCGTGCTAAGATAAGATAATAAATTTAAAGTCTTTTAACAGTTTCCTGAAGAAAGTTTCCTTTAAGGATTATTTTAAAACTCCTTTCATAACATACCAGAATATTTATTTTAGGTATTCATTAGCTATTCCTTTAACAGGGAAATTTCTGCTTCTTTTGATGACAGATCCAATTAACAATGAACAATCAGGGCACGTCCTTGACACAATTCGTTGGCCTGAAATTTAGCATCCCAGCTTTGGTACTTCCGACTATTGATAGCTAGTTTAACTCTCTCTTGTGTTGTGGCAATGGTCTTAAATGACATTCAACTTCAGTTTTTCGAACAGAGCAAAATATTCAAGATTACCAAAAACGGTGGTCTTATGGTTTTTCTTCACGAGCTAAAGATACAGGAATCACATTACCCTCGGAACGGTAGCAACTTTTTACATACACATGCTACTTTTTGCATACAAAATGCTGCATGACAAGCATTTAATTTTTTTTTAATCTTTAAATCTTTAAGCGTCATTTTTGTGACATGCGAGTTGCATACCTTGTTCATTTTGAAAAGAAGTGTTATTTAATGGGTATTGAACAACGTGTTTGAAGAATCCATATGAACACTTCAAAAGAAAAAATAATGTTTCTTGAATAAAACTTTGCTTAATGAGTGATGGGAGTTTTCGTGTTTTTTCCCATGTGTCAAGTGGATACGAATCAGTTTTCTTCAAAAATTCCTCTACGAAAGCATCCTTCACCGTAAGCAGCTATACTTCGAGTTGCTTTGCCTTAATTAATTTACATAACATAACATAATTTTGTTTAATGAGGAAACTTATTTATTTCTTATATTATACACCATTTATGCAAAACGAAGTAAATTGGGAAATTTTGTCTTTCAATATCGATTAATATTTAATCATTGCAGTATTCGAATGCTCATACGCGCTGTTCATGTTTTAATTTAGAAATAAATTAGGATATTTTTTTGTTCTTGTACAGTGTCAAACAGTACCAGAAAAAAGAACAAATTGATTTGGGTGAGCTTCGTAACTGAGCGAGATTTACTCGTAGACCATTAGACATTTCAGATCAGAAAACATGAAAAATCAACAGTACTGTCGCTGAATTCAGCTAGCAGTTGAATCTTCAATTGCTAGCTGGACTTATACCTCGAGAACATGCACAGGGAAATACGGTAATTCCTTTGTATACTGTTTTTAGACTAAATTCTTAGTCTCTTTTCATTAAACGTGAGACGGTTATTTCAAAAATAACATTTCTTTCTGCGCTTGTGCCTTTCATTTGAGTTGAATCTTAAAGCCTTCACCACACTTTCATTATTCTATTATGATAACACTGGACTCTCAGTCTTTAAGTCTTTATTATGCTGTTCGTATTCATTTACTTAATGCACCATTTATTTTTGTGTGCTTGAATTACGCCTCATTTGTCATTTTATATGTCTTCACGTGAAATATGAGATCCATTCTTTGTGTTGGGAAAATGACACATAAATACATATATTGTCTAATTCTTGAATACCTTTGTGATTTTTTTTTCAAATGAGTTTTGCGTGAATATGCGCGTACCGGCTCATGGCTCATTTGAAAAGTACAAGGGGGGGGGAATTCAGATGATTTATCACCATTCTGTTGCCCATCTTTACTTCAAAGACTGCGTAATCGATGCAACTTCTGTGGGAAACTCGTTCATTAGAAATCAGATGTCCTTTTTCTGCCCAAATTCAATCGGTCTGTTGCTCATGTCTTCAAAGTTACGCTTCAAAAGTTTTCTCCCACTTCTGACAAATGCGCTGGGATACTTCCCATATGGGTCATGCACGATTTCTTTTTCCTCTACTTTTCAAGCTAAAAGGATATGGATAGAAATGATTGTGTACGGCATCTCCATAGCTACATTTTATGATTTGAGGGCTACCAATGACGGTTCGAAGTAACCGTCTGACAGAATGATAGATTCTATGAAAAGAGGCAGTGTGTGAAGATTCCTCCTTATGCAACTCGCTGTATTTTTCGGTGCAGCAAAAAAATAATCTTCAGCGTAAAAATTTATGAGCGCTAAAATTATTTTATTGGAAAATAGGACTATATGTTGACAATTCGCATCGTATTATTGTGTACAATAAAGATGTATCCAAACTATTTTAATGCAGCAACTAATAAGTTTATAATGTAAGTTACTGAGTGCATGTTTACGAATTGTTAAACTCACTAGAATTTAATTTGGTAGGAGTGTTGATGCTTCTGATGTTGCTGAATACTTTGATTATAACACCATTGGGTTGTGTTACGTGTAATTTATTTATCTTATTGACTAAATAAATAAGATTACTTAGATCACATTATTTAGCAGGTTTATTTACGACATATATTATTTACGGCATGATTACATTTTTAACATGTTGTCCCAAATTCTTTAACACATCTTGTTTCGTAAAATTTCAACATCCAAAATTAACTATAAGTTCCTATAAAACGTGTTACTGAACTATAAGCTGTGATTATTAATGCAGCATCTATAAAAAACGAGTAATTAAAACTTCTATTTTATTCCTTATAATTTCTTTCAAGAAAATTTATTTTGGGCGATTTTTCCTCTTTTGTTCGATGGAATTTAGCTATAAATAATTGGACTATCATTCCTCCCTTAAATTATTTTTTAAAGTTATAATAAATTAGAGTTATTTATTATTATTATATTCATTTTTAAAGTTATAAAGCAATCATTGGCCAAAGTTGCTTCTTGAAAATAGTTTCTTTTTTAATTGGGAATAGTTATTCCCCCCCGCCATCTTTTTTTTGTTTAAAGTTATATTCAGTTTTCATTCAATAACATGCTTTAATAGACATATATTCATTTATATCAATTTGGCTTGTTCTAAGATATACTGAGAACATATAAATAAAATTTATTTACTGCTGTTATTCATTTTTGAAAAATATACGTATAATGATGTCTAAATGTAATCTACACGTTGTTTTAGTAAGCAACTTATCTATTTATAATTCGATCTTTCTGAAGTAGTAAACGGAACAGCATTTAATATGTGTTCCGTATGGTTATTTTATTGCAAAAGTGGTGTTCTATATCTAAACTTAATTATTGAAGCCCTGTTGTTTTATCTTAATTAACTCTAAGTTTCTACTACAGTTTTTATCATTTTACACCCATATCGCACTTAAAATTGTATGGTCTAAAAGAATTTTTTTTTAAACTCTTGTATCTGTAATGATTTCTTTGGAACAAATAATTGAAATAACTTTTATCTAATTTAAAAAATTTAGAATGCTGGAATAAGTTCGTCATTAAATTTTAAATAATGTTTTATTCTTTCTCTTAATTTAACCACGTTTTCCTTTGCATTAAGTTTTTTATATTTTATCTTCGTCAATGTCTTTATATATATGAATATAATAGTTTTCGTAAATATTTTCCATCAGCATTAATATTTCGTAATTGGGTGACTGTTGCCGTAATGAAGTTCTTACTTTTATATTTAGAATTACAGTTAGAAGGGTATAACAAATGAGAAAAAGCAGGTACCCAATAATGCAACAAATCAAATGATATGTTAAAATACTAAGATAGTCCTTATATGAAATGAAAGAAAATTTAAAAAAAAACTGTTAATAAATTATAAACAAGAATAAAAGTGTATATTTGAACGTATTTAGCATATTTCAAAAAAAGTTAATAGGAATGGTATTAATTCAAATAAGCATGAGATAGTGAATAAATATTTCGTGCGTATATGATGTCACGAAACGTGTGAGAAAATTTGTTCTAAAATCAGGAGATTATTAAATAAAGATTAACATTTATAGCGTGAAAATACGTTGATGCCAAAAAAAAATAAGCAACACACGCTAAAGTAAGAGGCACGATTGTAAAAACTGGAATTAGAACAAACAGTTTACTCTTGAGGTAGGAATTGCATCGTCGAATGCAAATAGGCAACAAAAATTAGCTTAAAACGCAATCCCGCAGTCACACCAAAATGACTTGAAAAGGGGCATGACGGACCTGTGCGTCAGTTCGCAGGCAGCCATAGTTTTGCGTAATCCGAGATAGCCAAAGCGCAAAACATGAGCCAAAGACAGCAGCATTTGCATTATGAAATGTGTTGGAAGGCTGTCAAGATCTTGCAAGCTATTGCAAAACAATCCTCTGTTTGCAAGAGAGCTGAATGTGCATCATAGTGTCATTAGTAGGATGTGGAATCATTACCAAAGGGATCCAAACCCGTGTAGAAGAAGTATGTCTGGACGCCGGATGATTACCACAACAGCAAACGATCTATCCTTGTTGCTATGTGCAAGACGCCTTATATCACTAACGGCACGACGGCTGATATCGCATCTCTCTGCTGCTGCATGACGGCGCATATCCCGCCAAACTGTGTCTCGTCGACTGCATGAAAGTAGACTGTACGCCCAAGACCTGTTGTTTGTGTTCTTTTCTCCCGACCGCATGTCAGAGCGCGTTTAAATTGTTCCCGTGAACATAGAAGTTGGATACAGGAACAGTGGGGCAGCGTACTCTATACGGATACGTCTTGATTTAATATCCAGAACGATTCCCGAAAGGCAGCGATATGGCGAGAGCCAGAGACGTGCTATCCGGCACAAAACATCATCGAAAGAGACCATTACAGAAGAGGAGGCTTACTTGTATGAGCTGGGATAACAATGATCAGTCACACCGACCTCTACGTCATGCTTGGTGCTACTGTCACAGCCGTCCGATACCGCGACAAAATTCTACACTCTTTTGTGCGCCGTATTATCTCTCAGTGGGTACCGACGCCATATTTATGGACGATAATGCATAGAGCGTGAGTGGTACGGAGTTATCTAGAAAGTGAAACCATTCCACATCTGCCTTGGCCTGCTAGATCACAGGACTTGAATCGCATAGGGCATCTGTGGAACGACGGAGAGCAGGTCGCAGTGGGTCGCTATGCACCCTTCACCATCTCCGGCAGACATTACTACAGGGGGGAATGGGCGCTACTGCTTTGCACATTCTTCGGAACCCAGTTGGTCTTTCGCGATGTGATGGTCGTAATGCATGTGTTTTTGCATTTCTTTGTTTTATTGTTTGCTGTGGGGGTCTAGTAATGCCACACCGAGTTCTTGCATCAATTTCAAGCATAACCATTAAATAGTTATTGTTTTATTCCATGTTCTGCCTTTATTGCTTATTTTTTAATAGAAGTGTAAATTTTAAAAGAAGCTGGCTGTAATGAAATTGTAAGACTTCTTAACAATTAAAAGTAATGTAGATTCATGCAATTTAACACCATTATTACACAAGTATTTTGCACAGGAAGGTAGTCCTTTATCATAAGCTTCGTTTTTCTTCCCCGGTAGCAAAATTAAATAAGGCGAAAATGAAAAGTAAAAATTTAGTGTTTGAAAAAGAGACTATAAATGAAAACATTACTTAACTTGGCCTTTCACAGAATACAGGAAATTTAAACTAGAAGCTGTATTTGAAAAAAAAGAGTCTCAGAAACGAACTACAGTTCGAAGAAGACTTCTTCTAGGAAAAATGTTAAGTCAAAATAATTACTCGCCAAAAATATAAGCTAATGGAGATAAGTGAAAAATGAAAGCAAATGCCTAAGATTCTTCTGAATGGAAACTTCTTATAAAATAATAATATTCATAGATGGAACGCCTATTCAAACATATACGAATTCTTGAGAATATATATCACAAATTTAATCAGGATTTTTCCGAAATATAAACCAAATAAATGGGGTTTATTTGCAGGATAATGCTTTATTTTACTTTTTCATACATTTGTTTGTTAAAAGATATGTTTTTTTACTAAAATAGATTTCTGTAAATAAATAGGAACAAAATCGTAAAGGAATTATTTTTCAGACGATTGTTTAATTTTTAGTAATATGAGTTTTGTATATGTTATAAATCCCTTTTATTATATTTATAGCCTTGTATAAAAAAATTAAGAAAAATAACACGTTTCGGAAAAGTGTAGTTTCATGTACATGTGAATCAAAATTGATTTTACAAGATGTTTAGTATTGCATTCCATTTGATTTCGCATTTAAAAACGATTTCTTTTGTATTATTAAGACAAAAAAATTGAGTTGCATTAGTATAACAGACATAGTAGTTAGTTCGCTTAATTTTTAATTGAAAGTGTGTTAGCTGTATAACATTAGTAAAGCCACAACATTATGTTTGGTGTAGATTTTAGTCAAGACTGTATTGATTTCGATAGCAAATCAGTACAGGTCTCTCGTCATCAGAAGCAAAGAAATAGTATTATCGCAAATTCTTTGCTTCTGATGAAGAGGAACCTGTACCTGTGTGCCCTCAAAATCGATAGAGTCTTGATGAAAATCTACGCCAAACAGAAGGCTGTTGCTTTGCTAATTTTATGTTTTACTTTGGCGTGTTTCTCTTCTGTCTTGATATTAGTTGTAGTCCAGACCTCGATTAATTCCATACACAAGTGATGTAGAAACCATTCATTGGTTTTTCTTTGTTTATGAAATGATTGCTATTCAAGAATTGTCTAGAAGCCAGAGATATGTATATCTACTGTAGTCCGTTATCGAATTTTTTCCATTTCTGTGAGCTGAGAGTTTAAATATCAGGTAGTTGGTGTTTGATTGTAAGTTGTAAAGTTTAGTCGCCTTACGTGCATCTGCTTAGCGTATATAAGAGGGAAATATTTTTAACCTTGAAGGACATATTTTATTTGATCATTTTATTATAAGGTTACATTTTCCGAATGTCATATATGTACGCAATATACGTATGTAAGTAATACATAAAAATATGTATATGGATATGAGATTTGCGTAGTATGAAGAGAATAAAAAATATTTAAAATTTCTCCTAAAATGTTTTTAGATTTGTCTGAAATATAAAAAAGGGATTTAAGTTAGAAAAAAAGAGGGAAAATGCTAATTTCACAAAATATTATAACTTAAACTCTAAAAATTTCAAGCTTCCCAGCTTCGGTTTCATGCATAAAAATAGGGAACAATAAGATCATTGCCCCGTGTGATTTACTCTATCATTTTAAAATATGTTTTTAGGCCAAAAATGAAAGATAATGGAACAAAACACGCGTGTGTCAGGATGAACAGATGCCCCCTCCGTGACTGTCAGAGGCAGGAAGTCCTGTCCTTGTGATTTGAGAAACGAATGAGTCATCGGATTCAGTGCAGCAGTATCCATTATGCGGTCACAATCGCTGACCCGTGACTACATACCTTCAGAGAGCGGAACCATGGCGCAGAGTCCCTCTAAAACTGTTCCGATTATTAGCATGCAAAAACATCCTCCTTGTGAAAAAGAGTCCGAAACATTTTTTAGCTTCGAACGTCGCGGTCAAGGAATCCCCCCAAGGCTTTTCTTCAGGCGCATCTGAGAACCCCAGCTTGAAAATTAGACGAGACGCGAATGCCAGGACAGTAAAGAGGAAATCATTATCAAATCTGAGATTACTTCAAGTCGTTGTTCTCATCATTGAGAGAAAAATTTCCTGTTTTCTACCCAAAAGACTATCGCTTCAAGATCGTTGTGACATTCATCGTGTAACTTTTGACATCTCACCGATTTTCCAAGCAAAGACGTTGATAATCGTAAGATCAGTACCTACGTTCCGCATCGCTGGAACTATAAAGGGCAAAGATTACTTTATTTGCAGCAATAACGACTTCAAATCTGTAAAATATTCCCTTACGAAGGTCTAGATATTATTGCATTAAATTTGTTGGTACGACCACTGCTTACACCATTCAACCAGAAATAATTTCATAAATTTTCTCATGCATTCATAACACACACTGGAAGACATCTCCGCATACGCGCGCGGGTGTGTGTGTGTATGTATACTACATTTGATATGAACGAGCCCACCAGTGGCCGAATGGATAAGATCGTTGAACACTAGTAATTCAACGTCGGTTCGAATCTGAGCAGCAGGGTTGGCTGCACAGATTTTCGAGGTTTTCCCTTGAGAACGCGAATCAAGTTTCCTTAGAGGGCCATCCAGGAAGGCGTCCCTTTTCTTTAGCAGATATCCGTAGCGTAGTTTCTATCATCTCTTAAACAAACGAATAGAAATGAATTAGTTTAAATTTGTCGACTAAATGGCATTCTGCTTTAGCCGTAAGAGAATATCTTTAGAGTCATGTATCTGAACAATTCGTTGAAGTAGTGAAACTTTTTTTTTTCTCAATAAGGGCAACAAAATGTAAACATAATGACGATTCATGTCCAATTGTGAAATAATTAAGTAAAGTCATTTTTTCTACTTTTTAGTTTAAATGCTGAACTAGGTTGGTTTAAGGAAGCATATTATTATTGTTATTATTATTTAAGTTTTTTATTACATTTTATAGGAGAAAATAAATTGCAGTAGAACAATGAGGGGTTTATTCATTGCAAATAAAGAGATTGTAAGCTCGATACATTCACCCTAGAAGAACACTTTATTACTTTAAGTAAGTGACAAGGTGAATTTGGGCATCGGCTATTTATCTTTAGTGGTGTCTATACGTAGGTCGTTTCGGAGGCGAAAGAGATTTATTAGTGGCTGACGGTCAATTTGTATTCTTCAGTGATCTCCCTCTCCAGAGAAAGCAGCAGGGATTCTTGACTCTTTTCATCCAGTAACTCTTCCTTTGTGAGCCAACTGCCCTATTTATGGTAAAGTACGATGTTTAAATCGTAGTTGCTTTGCTTAACATTAGGGTCGCAACTCCTTTTTGCACTAATGGAAGCTCAGTAAGTAAGTCCACATGTTGTGATAACAAAAATATTCATTAGCCGAATTTTCCGGAGTTCCGCCATTGGCCTCACGTAAGGAAAACATCCGTTAACATTTTTTGCATCCTCTTTTGTACAGTTAATCATTTTCTAGTCTTGCGATGTGGAACAGGGATTCACAGTCTGTAAGCCTTGGGCAATCTTGGTATTGATAGGCTGCTCACGAGTCGGATAAGATTAGCCTTCTAGGATTATCATAACATTAAGTAGGCTGTGAAAATGAATAGGCATGAAATGTCCTTTCAAAAACGTGTGCGGCGCTGCAATTTATATTGGCTATAGAGATTATGAAGTAGCTGTAAAGGTTATGGCTTAGATTATGGCTGTAGAGATTACGAAGTGGCGGATTCATCGTTATTACCAAAATTTTTCTCTTGTGATCTATGATTATGACTCTGTTTCTCTTAATGTAGGATTATTCTAAAAACATAATTACTGTTTGCAACCTCTTTTTAAGCAATTTGTTTGCAGTTATGCTGCACTCTGATGCTTTGTTTCAAATCCCTTTAGAGGTCTGGTTTGAAAATATCTGGATTTGCGAAAACAAATAATATTTATTATTTTAACCTTTAAATAAGTATCTAAGTGTGAGTATTGCTAGTGTGACCATGCAAAAAAGAATACGTTTATCTGCAGCACTTTATCGCAAGTATCTGTTGATCTTTTCAAAAATGTGACGAAACAGTTTCTCTGTTTAAATGGAATTGTTTAATTCTAACCATAAAGCATCTTTTGCTGACTGCTTCACATACTAAATTAGCATGCATTTAAAATAACGTACTGATGTATTTAAGGTAAATGTATTAACCCTTAAAAATATCTGGATGCTGAGAAAAATAGGAGTTCAAAGGAAAACTTGTATTTATAATTTAAATTATTTTTCAGCAGAAAAACCGTAGAGTCATTAAGGTTTATTTCGGAGGAAGCAACAGGTATACGCTGAAACAAGGCCGCACCTGTGTATCCATATAGGCATGTTAGATATCGCTGGACCTTTGCTAATTGCTAAGCTTCCGGCATAGATATAATTTCGAGGAAGAACAGCCTGGTCGGTCTGAG
>KK118738.1:213246-250850 GCA_000611955.2 Stegodyphus mimosarum | reverse complement strand
CCAGCCTCACGAGAAGTTGTTTTCGGACCGCCGTGTATTTTGTGTGTTTCTTTGCATAGCATAATTTTCACTATTACGCTTACAAACATCCATGCCTTCCCCGAGATTCGAACCTTCGGTTCAGATCCTTCGGTACGGTAGTATCTCATTTGGGCGGTGGAGCAGCAAACAAGCAAAATCAGCAATTCGCTCGCTGGGATTTAAATTCCTCACTTTCCGATTGTTAATCGGATGTGCTTCCTATTACACCGCGAAAGCCCCCGATGAAGAAGGAGAAAATTCCTTGCAAAGTGTGCTTCGAAAATTCTTGAGTAAATTATTAATCCACTCGCTTCAGTTCTTCCTCTGTAAAATATGCTGAAATAAATGAAGTATAATAAAATCGGTAGCTATTATTCCACTATAAGTAATGAACTGGGAATAGGTTCCACTGCGTTGTTCTGACAGAACTGTTGGTAATTTCAGAGTAAAAAATATAGTTTGTACACAAGTATTTTAATGGGAAGCTTAATCTGTATATTTCATCTCTTGAAACATTTCTAAGTTTCTCACTAACAAATATTGTAACATTAATTAGTTGGATCTGATTGATTGACTGATCAGTTTAGAGTAAAATGTAAAGACAATGTTCTTATATTGATTTTTCTTTTATTTTTTATCCAGATTATTATCTAGAGCAGCGTTTTGTAAACTGTGGCGAAACGACCCAAATGGGATCGCTAAGCGAAATGTTGGGTCGGAAAATTTCATTCAACTTCATAAGTTTAAAGGAAAATTATTTGCAACCTACATTACCTTTAATTTATTACACTTTCTATGCAACGCAATTATTAAATCGCAATATTCGCCTAGTTGAGAATCACACAAGCGTTCCGAAAATAAGGCTGGAGCTGCTGCGGCTAGTATAATCATAACGCTTTTCTAGTGTAATCAGTTGTTTTGTTTTTATTGGAGTGAATGTGCAAATAGCAAAAACAATACGTATTTTACTGTTTTACTCGACTAAAGTTGGTATTTATTTAAATAATTATTAACCGAGATGTTATTGATGTTTTAGTACAACTTTTTTTTTTTTTTTTTACTCTGGATCATTTTTACACATTGAGTAACAGAAATAATGACGAAAATGACAATGCTGCAAAGTTTCTTCAAACAGGATCTAGTAATCAGAAAGAGGCGTCTAAGATGCGAAAAGACAATATAATGAGACATTTTGTCCAGTTTAGCTTTATTTTCAACAACGGTGATGGAAATTGAATACCTGTTTGCTTAATGGCTGTAGAGATAATGAAACCATCAAAATTAAAAAGGCATCTTGAATACAGATATATTTATGAAGGAAAGATCGGTGAAGAACCTTATTTTGTCGTCTCTTTTTGGAAGAACATACAGCAAGGAAACACTCATATAGTAAAGTTGACGAATGTTTTCAAACTGAAGATTTAAAATAGAAATATTGCTTTGGAGTATGCATAGATAGTGCAAAAGAGATGACGTGTCAAAATATCGATTTTAAATCTTTCTTTAAAGCTGCTGGTAATTATCATGTAACTTTTGCACACTGCTTGATCCATCAAGAGGCCCTTGCAACAAAAACAGTAGCAACGTAAATGAACGATTGTCTTTATAATGTTGTCAAATTTATTAAACTTATTAAAATATGTGCTCTTAGCAAACAGCCGCTGATTTCCAAATCTTTGTAAAGGCATGGACTCCGAATACAAAATTTTATTATTATGTGAGGAAGTAAAATGTATGTCAAGCGGGCGAAGTTTAAGAAGATTACTGCAATTAAAAGGCAAGTTATTATATTTTTAACCAAACAAAAATCTGATTTTGCTGCTCATGTTCAAAATGACTATGGCTATCAAAGCTTCCTATTTGTGAGATATTTCTGAGTTACTTCGAATGATGAGATTGAAGGTTTTATTAAAAAGATCAACAATACGGTGGAAAATGATTCATTAGAAATGTTTTCGAGTATAGACAATTTCATAACTGAAAAGAAATAATTATAAAACTTTAATTGCGCAAAATATTATAGAAAGTTTAAAAACCCTAGAAACAAAGGATTGCAAATAATTTACATTGAATTTTGATTCCCAAAAGTTATCTTAGATTCAAAAGCCGTTTTTATTGACATTAATGACATTAATCATTTACCATATGAAGTCCAAGAGGAATTTGCGAGGTATCGAGTGGATTAGATATAAGCAAATATAAATACCTGAGTTTTCACAAAAATTCTTGATTGAATTTTGGATCGGAGCTGGAACTGAATTTCTCACAATTTTTTAAATGGCATTAAATCTCCTGCCATTCAGCACCACATACTTATGTAAAACGATTTTTTGAGCTTTAACACTTATTAAATCCAAATATCGTTCAAAGCTGGAAAACGTTAAAGATGCTTTACATCCAGCAGTGTCAAATACTGCACCAAGGTTTAATTTGCTATGCAGCAAAAAACAAGCAGCCCCGTTTCATTAAAACACGATTTTTTTTTCATTAATTTTTCTATACTTGAAACAAATCCTAAAATAACTTTTCCTGTTGCATAATTTACCAAAGCAATAAATAGTTTATGAGAAGATGTTTATTTTTTATCTTTATTTCCTATTTAATATCTGAGGTTGCGAAAAACATTTGACTATAAAAAGGGGTCACGATTTAAAAAAAAAAGTTTAAGAAGCTCTGCTCAAGAGTATCCAATTAAAATTTATCCCAAATCTTAGTTAATTCTTCTTTTGTCGTATTCAAGGGAATTTTAATTTATTGAAATTTTCTGTATCCTTTTTTGTTTATTTATTTTGTTTTTCTCTTCCCTTTATCCGTGCTTGAAAAGAAGGTAAACAGCTTTATTTTCAGATCATAATCCGTAAAAATGAAAATATATTTTTTCTCCCAGTTGGAAAAACCTAAATGTATAAAGTCGCGATCTAGAAATAATCCCACTAGTGCAATGTAATATCAAGCAAAAAAAAAAGATATTAACACTAATTAGAATGTAGTAAATTAAATTGGCTAAAACTTCTTCGCAAATTTCGAATATAATAAACGGAATGGACTATATTGCTCACATTCTTAGCTACCTGCAGGAGTTCTAAGATTTCTTTTAGAATAAAAGTTACTTATTTCAAAAAAAGTTTGAATTGCGTTTATATCTTTCTTGGTAAATAAAAAAGTAGTTCTTAAAGTATTGTAGAACCTAGCCATCACTATTTATTGTAAATATAAACTTAAAAAAAATAGAAAAATATGATTTCTATGGCCTTACTTTTGTGTGTCTACAAATATTGTTACGTAAGAAACAGATAATTATCTATAATTTACTAAGCAATTTGATAACTTACAAGTTTGTAGCTTACAAAGAACATTACTAATTTATCTATCTGTAATTGAGAAAGCCATTTACTAATTCATCAAAAAGTTAGAACACCACAGACACACTAATTATCATTCAATAAGGACTTGCCGTTACCTAGCCAATAAAAACGATAATGCATCTTCATTTTTAAAATTTCATAACCGTAATCCGGAATTCTATTGTGCTGCATGCATGTCAAGCCACTTTTCTGATCGATTTCGAATTTAATTCCAATTCATTGACCAATTTTTCGCTGTCTGCTCGAGAAAAAGAACAATAGCTTAGATCAGTTTCAATAACGGCGAAGACAATAACACACACTGCTAAAGTAATATCATTCTTTTCAAAGCGGCGTCAAGTGGCGACTACGAACTTTAAAATCTAATGACTTCTGTACAAATGGAGCAAAAATCCTTATTATGCGGCAGGCCGGAACTCCGATCGGATAATCTGCGGGTCAACGCGATATGTCTTTGCACAATAGCAAGGTCATCCCGAGGCCATTGTGAAGCGTCCCCGAAGCACAATGGGATTCATAACATGAGATGCGACGAGGGCTCGCTAGCTGTTTGGACATATCTGTTGCATTGACCTAGGTCTCATCTGGCGCGTGCACCGCCTGGTGCATGCGAGATACCGGCCAAGAAATAGTAGCCGCCTATCGGTCCGAGATATCGCATTCTCTTCAGAGAGTGCTCCGAGAATAATTGAGATTCAGGATGCCTCTTCCTACTTAGCCGGCCGCTAATGTGTATATCAACCATCAGAAAACAGGTTCGCCACAGGGTGACGATATGTGAACTTCAACGGGTTAAATTGCCGTAAATACGTGCCGAAGAGAGTGTTGAATCTGTTTCGTCTGCGGTTCTAGAGAGGCAATTGAACAGTGTATCGCAAGAGTCTCTGTCACGATTAGACTCGGCCCCTTCCATAAATGCAGAAAACACAAAAACATAACAATCATGAGGCCCAGAATGTCGCCCTGTTTGGTTTCTTTTTCCTGTTTCTATTTGTTTCATTATACTTGCATCCGAATAGCTTCAGGCGAAAGGCTAGAAATGGAGATTGGCATCACCACACCAAGGATCGTTCTCTCTTAAATTATTCGTCTGAGATGTGGCTATCGGTTGAGTAATTACCAACTTGTGAATTCAGGTTTTTTGACAGCGAGCCGTTTTTAATTGCATTTTTCTCGATATTTTGTTTTTAGCAGACGCGCACAGAGGCTTTTGTTTTGCTTTGTTTCTTATATTTTTATTGCTAAAACAGGAAATAAAACTTTTTTACTCAGGGGTGGGAAGGGGCGTAGGCCGTGTAGTTTGAATTCAGGATATTGGTTTCCAAGCCACTGTACGGTCTTTCTAGTGTCATACCCGGTCTATTACATAATGCTGATTTACGTTTGTAGAGCATTAGACATGTTTTAGATTTACTTACTTACAGCATAATATTTAAAGCACCAGACATGATTTGTATCTCATATTCGATATTGTCTTATTGGCCGGCTATCCTCAAAGAATTTGACAAAAATATTAAATAGCGCCCGTTAATAGCATCATCCTAAGGCATATTTACCGACCACCAAGTCAATGAAAAAATAGAAACAATGTATAAACGAGGTTCTCTAGACGCTTGTGGAAGAAGGAAGCTGGACCAAACACTTTTTATTGCAATAAATAATTTTAAATTAAAAAAATAACCATATCTTGTATATAAGTAGGTTCCGTTTGTAGATTTTTTTTTTTCAGATTTTTTTCTTTACTTATAAGGCATTTCCCCCGCCTTCTTAGCATGTCTTCGTGGAGTAATGGTCAGCACACTTAGCGCGTATTTGAGAGGTTCGAGACCCGGCGAGCGCATTCTTCATTTTTCACGCCTCTCAGCTTAAAAAAATTATAATGTCTCTACATACTAATATAGTGACATGAATGTAGAAGTTTTCCGTCCGGTAAACATAAAAATGTGTTTTATGAGAATTACAATCTTATCTGTAATTGAAGAAATTTTCTTCAGATTCTTAAAAAAAAGAGTCCCGCTGTTGATTGTTGTTTTCTATATTATAATATATATTCTGACGGTTTATATTTGAGGCTGCTTGTTAAGACGGAGGGGGGGGGGTACACCAGCGGCCGAGCAATAAAGTCGCTGAACATTGGTTCGATTTCAGCGAAAGGGCTGCAATGCATGGGCATTTCTGTAGTTTTCTCTTTGTGTAACATAAATACGAGCCAGTTTTTCCTTAGAGAATCCTTCACGAAAGTATCCCCTTCCTTAAGCAGATAGCCCTAGTGTGCTTTTCCATAATCAGATAAGCCAATTAAACCTTAAGATAGAAGAACACGCCAAACAAGTATTAATTTTGATTAATTTAATTAATGGTTCGAACCATCGAAACTAGTCCCGTGAAAATTTGCAAATATAACGCTGATTTTTGTTGCTTGACTTCAAAATTAACAACCAAATCTTGTCAAAACAAACGTGTTTTTATTGTATTTTAAATTCAATATTCATGCCAATTACATTATGATTGCCATACTCTTCGAATATATCCTTTTAGTCGGGTAAATATTATAGAGTTCTTTTAGCTGGAAAAATTGTGTAGAATTTTACTAGTTTCGGTTTTAGTTTCTTTTTTTCATTAAATGAAGTATAATTCTGAAAACTGAGAAATAAATTTTTAAATTAAACGTATTTTAAATGTAAATATCGATCGATCGTGGTTCTATTATGAAAAATTTACAATCTTTTCATTGTATTTTCTTAATTCCATACTATTTCATAATTTACCGTTCCCCTTTTTGAGAAAAGGTGGACGCCCTATTTGCATACGCTTGTGTAATGCGAGTTTTGTTTAGTATCTTACAAGAGTAATTGGTGATGCATCACAAATACATTTTATTACTAAATTAGATACATATCTCGACTATCCTCCCATTTCTGTATTACTTCTTTAGTCTGAACATGAATTCAATGTTTATTGAAGATTGATGTAAAAATCAGGGTTGATGCAAAAATATTTACTCCTTTTTCTTATGCGGCTTTTCATTTCAAGTGGAAAGTATCTGTACGTGTGTCCCAGTCAAGGAAGTCTCGCCTAGAGAAGGGTAAATGTTAAATTTTGTGTTTTTATAAATGTTTTAAATATACTTTCAAAGAAAGTGTATGCTGTTTGTTATTTCTTCTGTCTGCGAATTGCTTGATTTGAATTCATAAAATTAAACATTTTGGTTCAAAAGGAGCAGACATATGTGGGTTGCAACTAATCAATCCTTGGAAAGCGTAAAATTGCTCTCCGTTTCAAAAAACGTGACACACCCATCTCTTTCTCACGTAAGCTTAAACGTGACATGTTGTAAATAAAAGTATTTTAAATGAAGATCAAAGTGCGAAACCTCATATACATCAAGAAAGCTGTTTAAACTAAGAATTTAAAACCGTCCTACAAAGTATTAACGCAAATATCAAAGAAAGGAAAAAATAATTTTTAGTATGATATTAAGTATCAGAAGCACCAGTAGAAGAAAATGGTACCATAGAAATTTTAAGGGCATTAATACTTAACTTTTCATTAATGAATTCAAGCTATTTGGTTTTGAAAATTAGCTTTTGTGTTGAACATTTTAAAGTGATTTGTACTCAAAATAATCATAATTTTTTTTAACAAAAACTACATCCAAACAGTATAAATCCATCTGTAAATAAACGTGATAAATGACCTTAATTTTTTTTCTGTAAATGACATGAAAACGCTTAAACAATAAGATAGCTGGACGAATGACCTATGAACTCAATGAAGACTCTACGTTTCTGATTTCGTTTTAGGTTGCAGAATGAACATTAAGTGATTAAATTCCCTTTAAATTCTTGAGGCATATGATGCAAAAAGATTTTTCTAACATATAAAGGCGTTTTTTAAACACATGATCGCGATGCTTTCATAGACTTCCGGTCTAAGTATGTGATGACTGGTGTTTTAAGAAGAATGAATGCAGCGTAGGAAATCCCCGTGCCTTCGAAACAGCTATCTAATTTTCTCTTAATTATTATGCTGTGATATTATTAGTGCAAAAGAACATTTTCTGCTCATCATTAGTCAATGGAAAGTGTTATTGTGCACGAGCAGTACCAAATTTTATAATGTAATTGATATTGTATCTTATTTTCAATAAAACTTCATTTATTATACATGATCCTTTGCGTTTTCCTAAATATGTTTTAATTTTGTTTAGTTTTCCATCCTCGTCTGTATCTTGTTTATTTCTATTATTATTATTTTATTAACCCGAAATTGATAAGGTATTATCACATTCTCCCGAGCGCGCTGTTGAAATGTAAATGGTAAGCATGTCCCAGCCGGCTACTGGAAGATCCGCAGTTCGATTCTTACTCTTCTCAGCTCCGGGAAATCTTAGTGTCTACAGAAACGTCCGAACTAAAATTTAGGTGAACGGTATCTCGTCGCCACTTGGATTTAGTTGTATGGGTCTCGTTCCTCTCCCCGAGTATACTAGAATGTGAAAAAAATTCCTCGTACGTCTTCTTGTTATGTAAGTGATTAATACATCCAACTAAGAACTGGAAGTCCTGAAATCGAATCCCTGCGAGCGCACAGTCGATTTTTCTCGCTCCCTGCTCTGAAAATCCTCATAGCAATTTACAAATTTATCCTGATCTTTAATCTGAATTTTGTTTATCACAAAAATTTTTATTTCGTTTATTCTAAGCCCTTCGAAAAAATACAAAAACGCAATAAAATTATCTTTAGTTCAGGGAAGAAAGGTGAAAGAAATTTGGCTGACTTCTAGTTCAGTTTTTAAAAAAAAAAAAAACATTTGAAATTCAGTATTCGGTGGAAAATTTTAATTCATTTATTTTGCATTCGTAGTTTTAGTACGAACATTGCTTGGTTTGAGGAAGAATTCTTGCGTAGATATTTGAGACAGACTTTAAATGTATTTCACGGATAACCGTTGGAGTGGCATGAAATTTCCATGTCGTTTTGAAAAATATATGCGTCGGCATAAAGTAAGAAACCTAGAGCTAATGTACTTTACCTATACGTAAAATGTTCTGTTAAATATAAAAATAAAAATGTAAGATAAAAATGAAAATATCCTGAACAAAAATAAATAAGTAATAAATTAAAATAAAACCTGAAAGCTTTCAGATTTTATATTACTCCCAAAGGGGCGTTTTTTCGCGGGGGATTCAAAACGAGATTTGAAAAGTGGTACAGATATTCAAAGAGATTCAACTCAAAATACCATTAGACATTGTAACGTCTTTGCGTTGCTACACTTCCGACATAATACCAGTAATGTAAAGAAATCTCGCGCAAAAAATATCCGTGCTTGAAGATGTACGCGATTTTAATGTTAATGGAACGCTTTGAAATCGTTGAATTTGTAATTCAAAAATTCAGTTAATCAATTCGAGTTTTATAAAGTATGAAACAGATAACAAAACAAATTCCAAATTTGGGCTTCCAGATGCCCATATTCGAGTGGAGGACTCTTTATTCAAAATTTGATGTCTCTAGGTACCGTTGTTTTTTCACAGTGCGAGAAACGTGCATACATTCATGCAGATTCTTCATTTTTAAATTTCTTTAAATATAATACAAGGCTGTAATATTTGGTGGCAACAATTTGAAAAGTGAAACGCCGTTTTATAGTGAACCAACGCAAAATGCCAAAACGAAAATTATAGCCCTTCTGGTCTAAAACTCTTTGGGCTAAAAACCGCTTCCTTTATTGTTTTTGTAGCGTTTCATTTTGATGATGTTTTAAACCATCTAATGTTTCATGTCTCTTAAAAACAGGTAAATATTTTCTGCATTTGTATATTCTACTCAAACCAGTTCGCAAGTATACGTCTTTTTTTTCTTCTTCTTTATTCCGCAATTACAGAAGAGTAGTTATTCTTAGCTAAAACAGGCGCTGAGAGGTTCGCAAATCTTTTTTCCCTTTACTTCTTAATTGCCAGAGAGTAGTTATTCTTAGCTAAAACAGGCACTGAGAGGTCAAGTTGAAATCTTGCTTAATTCCTCATATTTTCAGAAGTTTCATCTAGATTTCTTCGTATGTCAACCTTGATCATTCAGGTCATCGCTCTTGGCCAATTAATCTTGATTGAGTCGCAAGGTTTATGTGCCGGAATTCTCTATTTTTAAAGGGATAAAATGCTGCACTTACAACGTGAAAAAACTCAGATTTCTAGTACTTCTGAGTTCAAAAACATTAAATTCTGTCTTGAAATTTTATAGCACGGATTTTTTGTTTGACAATAAAAAAGAACATAAATTTCCTTCAAAGATTAAATTGTTAAACTGGGCTTAAAGAGAAATAAATATTGGGAATAAAAAAAAACTTCTGCGTCTGTAAAGGAAAAGAACTGTTGAAAGATCTTTAATCTCCAAAACATATGTTTGAGTCCTTTTAAAGCGCCACTTAAGGTTTCTATTAAATACTAGAACTGGTGTTTTTGACAGTTAATAGAAACTAACGGATGTTTTAAACTTTGCTTGTATGTCTGTGATTTAACAGAAACTAGCTGACACTTGTCAAAGATAAGACTTTTGTTACTGAAACATTGTACAGTATGAAGGTTTCTCCGTTAAAATGAGATCTGCTTCTTTTATTCTCTCTCTCTGTCTCTTTTTAAAACAGTTTTGATTATCATCATCAGGAGCGAGTTAGTTTTAAGCACACTTGTCATATGCCGACTAAGTGATTCTACGATCTTCAGAATTTTTAAAAAAATCTTTTTAGTTTTTGAAAAGCAAAAGAGGGGACAAATTCAATTTTGCTGTTTTCATATTTAGTTTAAAGTATGCTGCATGATAATCGAATTCGGACATGTGATATCTCCTTGAAAACCTTTAAAGACCACATGAATCACGTAACGGAGAAGGGTGTGTATGACATAATCTAAATATTTTTATTTTTATTAGTGATTTCCTTTCCACAACATTCAGAGGATGTAAGTAGTAACAAGAGTAACGCACATTTTTCTGTTACATATGTGCTTCTTGATCTTGTAAATTCCTTCACAGTTAAAATTTCTTTCAGAAAATATCTGCTTTATTCCTGAATTTTGCAAATGAAAGACGAAGCATTTCTTCACCCCTTTCTCTAGTAGAAAGCAATTTTCAACAGCAAATATATCCTAAATTTAAATGATTCATTGGCAGTTAAAATGTTGTAAGTGTAAAACATGCATGCATGCCACATTGACCATTAAAATTAAGCAAAACTTATCCTTAGATTTACATTAACTTTAGAAAAGTATTCTATACATTTCGAGAAAACCTAATGTCTGTTTTTCAAAGTAGTCTAAAATTAACGATTTCTTATGTCTAAATTTTTCGTAACTTTAATGTTTGTAGTGTAATGTCACTATTAAAAGTTAGATTTTTTGTCTCAGTTTCATTCTAAACATTTTAATTAACCAAAACCTTATCTTTTACGAACTGACTGACAGAATTTTTTTTGTTTCAATTTGCTTTCATTAACTCAGAAATGAAAGTTTTTTTTTTACCTTAAGTTACAAGCCTATTAAAAAAAGGGCGATTTTTGTATAGGTTGTTAATACTCAACAACTTATCCACTTAAATGTATATATTTATCAACACGTTCTTGATTTGGACAAGAATGAGTGAAAAAAAAAGTTACGACGAAATTGAAATTAACCTATGATAATATGTTCCACGTGAAATACATTTTAAAAAAAGATGTGAAAGGGGTAAAAAACTACCAATTGGAAGACTTTTGACGCATAGGAAAATAATATAAACGCGCCAAATCAGTCTTCATGAAGTCACAAAACTAGCAAACGTAAATGAGAGGGAAAAAGGCCATTGCAATTAATATTTTGCTAGAAATTTTTCAACTTAGTTTCTATTATTAAATACCCGCAATCTAAGAATTATAATCCAAAGAAACACTCCAGCTAAGTATCTTTCGCCCTCAAAAGGAGAAGGAAGAGGAGACGAGTGCATGAAAGTGGCAAAAGCTGGGTGGGTGACAACGTATCATAAAAGACCGCCCTTGAAGATCTCAGACCAGCGGATCCGATGAAGGAAATGGGAGGGAGGAAGGTGGCGCGGGCGTGTGTAATTTTCGTCGACCACCGAGAAAATAAGAAAATTTCGACAATTGTGTTTTTTCCCGTAGGGTTACCAGAGAGAAATTCACATATTATTCCACATCCGCCGCCAATTCCTAGCTTCTCACGTAAACGTACTCTGTTCCGATATGGGAATATGGATTTCCGGCCTTAAAGTGCCCGGCGCAGACAGAGCGAGAGAGAGTCTCTTATTTATGGAATGTCGGTCGTAATTTTGGGCACCATGGACAGGTAGTTCACATTCGGAAGTTCAAGGACGACACAGACACATGTGACCGTCATATCTTTCGATATATTTGTGAGTGCAAGTACACTGTTTATCTATAGTTGGTGAAAATACTTTTGGAAGAGTAACTAAAAGATACCTTCATGCAGTTGACTGTTAGTAGAAGCGACGTAATTTTTTTTTCATTACCTTAACAAGGAAACAAAGCTAAAAATACAGCAATAGATAACATATTATTTTCCAAACTTTTAATTTTTTGTATTAAATATGATAAATGAAGAATGCTGAATGCTTTCAAGATAAAGGGAAATTCTAAAATATGTAAATTAGATAAACTTCTATCTTCGTTCAAAAAGCAATTTAAGATAAAAGAGATGTCGTATCTAAATGTTGTATAAGCAGTCTTTATTTTCTCCATGTTTAGTTAAATATCAGAAAAAATCAGTTGAATTCATTTGATGCTACTCTAAGCAAGTTTAATTACTTTTCAACATCCGGGAAAATTTTTCTAACTGATACTGACTTAAAATATTAAAATATTAAGAATTTAATTTACATATGTAGAGAGCGTATAGCTAACTGAAAATTTCTTAGAGCCAGAATAAGGTATTATCTTGCATTTGAATGCAATTATCATGAAATTTACTAAGCTGCTAATCTAAAGATATGTAAAATGTTACTAATTAAAAAATACTGCTACTTAATTCCGCAATTTAACGAGACAAGATAGAGCCCTGTGGGGCAATATTGTATAAATTAGTCTCAGTAGCCAGAACTGGCTCAAGCCATAGTGGGTCCCGATCGGATCCCTTTCGCTGGGCACAAAAAAGCAAGAAATTTCAAACAAATTATTTTCATTCAAGATTATGAATATTTTTTATTACATGCAGTTACATTTTTCTAATTTTTTTGGTAAATTCTTCTAAAATGTGATTTAAATTTAGATTAATACATTCCCGTTGTTCAACTGAAATTACAGTAAAGTTATTTAACCTCTGTTGGGTCAGTGTTGACCTCAAAACATTTTCTATAAATTTCGCCTCGAAAATGATCTGTCACCTTGTTCAACATTTACTCGCATTGCTAGCTTTACTCGAAGAGCAATAAATAAATTCAAAAACCCTGTAGATCTTTTGTTTTCACAAAACTATTTAAATATTGTCAAAGGTTGTTCCCAATACTCCGAAACTATTGATTTAATTGACTTTACTGTCTTATTTCTTCTGCCAACTTGTAATCATCTGACGCCTTGATGTTACTGAACTGTAACCACTTCTTTTACTTTAATCGTTGTCAAACCTATTTCTGAATCAGCCGCATGTTTTTTGTAGTTCCACTTTATTCATTTGATTAAATTTTGCTAAAAAACAAATAAGTCTGAGTGACGTGTCAATTGCTCGAATCTAATTTGTAGTGTCTCTCGAGTGTTACCTAGTATCAGATTAAAAAAAAGAGGGTTTCAAATTATTCTAACTGGATCAGTCATTGCCTCATCATCTGTTTCCTAATTAAAATGCCTTTTTCTTTTGCTTTGAAATACTGGAATAATTTCCAAATTTTCTGCATTGCTTTAAATAATTTTAATCCAGTATTTCTATATTTCACGGTCTAAAAGATTTTCTAAACATGAAAGAACCGCGGAAATGGGAAGACTTTCGTAACAAAAGAACTCTTTAAGTTCCTTGCTTGCGATATTGATACCGTCAAGTAAATCAGGCCAAAAAATTAAAGAAGCTGTGAATTTATGATTTTTCATGATCCGGCAGTCTTGTGTGGATATTCGGCCATTTATTAAATTCTGCAATAGCTAAAGCAATTTTCTAATTAAAAAGACGACAGTAGAAACAATATATTTTATTTCTCTTTATTATTTATCCCTATTCTTCATTAATAGGGATAATAATTTATTTATTTTTTATTCTTATTATTAATTGTTTTATCCCTATTTTTCATAAATAATATCCCTAAGTCGAGTTATGATTTCGCTGTTTGGTAATTTTCTTTTCAAATGAACCTTTGAAAACTGTGCCATTGTCTTGGAGGCGGAAATTATATAAGAGAATTTTTGGTTGTCCTTTTTTAACCAAATAATCTCTTATATGTTTGTTTATTATCTCAGCTCAAATAACATTTGCTATAACCTGTTATGTTTATTTAATGTTTCGATTCTTCATTTGTATAGCGTACTTGACTGACTGTACTAGACTCGGGTTTTGTGATTGTTTGTCGTCTTTGTGATGATCATCAGTGCCTTAAGTGATATTTTCTCTTAAGAAAGGTTTTACTGATTCGTCATTTGAAAACGTGACGGTAGCACACTCGGCGCATATTCGAGAGGTATTCGAGTCCCGGCGAGGGCGTTACTCATTTCTCATGTCTCGTGCTTCAAAATAACCTGATGACTCTGCAGTGGCGCCAGAACTGAAAGGTGGTGGATGATGATTCTTCACCGCCAGGATTTGGCGACTGGGTCTCGTAATTCCCAATAGCCTTTTAAAATGGGGAGTACATAAGGTATTTTCTCCGTCCTTTCTGCATGCCTTCGTGGTGTAATGGTAGCACACTCGGCGGGTATTTGAGAGATCCAGGTTCGAGTCCCGGTGAGGACGTTGCTCATTTCTCATGTCTTGTGCTTCAAAATAACCTAATGACTCTACAACCTTTATGGCGAAAATTTTCAGAAGTTTATTCTATTGTCTCTAATTGCTTAATTTTTCGATGGCATTCAAAAATTTCTTAACTAGTTTTTCACTCCATGATTTTTTTCCCTAAGCATGGTTGATTCTTGTTTTCAGATGCATCACTTTTAATTATTCAAAATAGTTTATACAGCAGAATTATGATTTTTCTAAAGGAAGAAAAATGAGTAATTGCTTAAACTAAAGTACAAATCAATATTCAAGAAGAAGCAGTGTATGATGCTTTCCAATTTTAAACAAGCTTCCCAATTTTAATTAACTAACTCTGTAACACGCTTATCAATTTTAAACATAAATTAGTTGACCATATTGTTAATATAAATACAAAAGTTTCAGTTTATACAAAAATGACTTTTCAATATTTAAAAATGCACGGCCTTTTCCTTGATACTTTTTTTGGTATTTTTTAAAAAATCTGTGTCAATAAGTCTTTTAAAAAAATTGTCATTCATAAAAATTACTGTTTTGTTATCATCCTAACCTTTCAAATAACAGCTGTCGCAGATAGCACAGATACTAGCATTTATGAAAGCCACTAAGCTTTACAGCTGCTGATTGCACCCAAACTCATTGTTTCCAGAGTGTCAAAAGGCACGCACAACAAAGCACTGACCTAAAGAGGGGTTAAGGTTGACATGTTTTCTGCCTTTTTGCTAGAGCTATTGAAATTCTTCGTCCCTGATTATAATACACGCCGTGGTTTATTTCCGAGACTGTTCAGCCACTTTCACCGCATTGTTTTTATGCTTGTTATGACAGAATAAGTTACACCGAATAAGGATGATTGGCATCCGTATGCAATTAACTTTACAGGAAACACTAAGTTCAGGGCTATTACCTGCTTAATAGCATACTTAGCAAGCCGAGATAGCTTATTATTTTCAGGTTAGATTTTAAAAGCTGCCATTTTTAGGAAGTTGTGCCCTTTTTTTAAATCGCCGTAGTATTATATTAATAAATAATATAAATGTATTTCTGGCTTACAAAAAGTGGCAAAAATATATCTACATTTTTCTTTAAAAAATAACATTCGATAGAGTAGAATAAAGTATTTCGCTTTAACATTTGCGTATTAAATCAATTTAATTCGATTTGAATTCCTGAGAATTCAGTGTAAAATGACTTGATGAGGTTATTTACAGTACGAATTCCTGGCATATGTCAAATTACACGAATTAACAGCCAACGTCTGCAAACCAACTTCGAAGAGTTTATCATCATTTGCAACTGACAGCATTCAGGTTCTTACTCTGAAAGACTAAAATTCCTATTTCTGGACTTTCCTTCAAATGCTGCAGATGACTGTGGAATCCAAAAAAAGAAAGAAATTTACAAAGGAAGGCATAAAATTATGTTTTTCAAGGTTTTGATTAATATCTTAAGACAGTTTTTAGGTTCAGGACTTAGAAATGTTAAATAATGCCTCTTTATTATTGTAGATTTATTTATTTTTTAGGTTTTCAAATATAGAGATTATGCACTTTTGATTACTTTATATGCTTTAAGATGAATAATTTCAAATTTAGAAGTTGACATAATTTTATATTGGATCATGTCTATGACATAAAGTATGTAATTTGAGACGTTAAAACAAATTCTGAGCAGTTCCTTTTATTCTTTTTAGAACATTTTGGAAAACAATCATTGCATTTTTTACCTTTTTAAGCACTCTTAGTATGCTTAGATGTGGCTTCATTTCTGCATCAGGTGTCAACAACTTCAACACATTCTATTCTGGCATTATCTTCTTCTTTTGCACTTGTTTTTCCATCACAAATTAGGACCGCAACAATCATGTCATGCGTGGCGACGACTACAAATGTCTAACAATCGACAATTAGCCTAAATGTCATTAAACATCAGGACCGGTTCAAGGAAGAGCCCTAACGAGCCAACAGCCATCTAGTGTGTGAGCAATCCTTGCCTACAGTCTCTGCTGTGAAGGATAACAACTGACTGGGTAAAATCAGTGACGTGCTTCCTTTCATATATAACATATGAAAGGCGAGCATGCCCTTTTAAATACATATAAGGAAAATGTGTTTGGGACTTTGTTCTACTTTAATGGGACTACATTAAAGGCATTACAACAACTATTTTGCTTCAGATAACTCCGTGCTAAAAATAATTGGAAGTATCATTGAGAAAATAATATCAGATTTTTCTTATACTTTAACAGTAAACGTTTTGAATTTCCCTCTGCTTTGGTTTTCATCACAGATTTAAAAATAACTATCATTAAAAGTACTTTATAATTTACTAATCCGAAAATTTTCCTGTAAAGACGGCATAATTATCATTTGTCTCATACTTATTACTATAAACTATTCAATATTCATGACTGTTTTTAATATTGAATAACATAAAGGATAATGCCAAATGATATTCTGTAAAACTCTACGATAATAATAACAACCAATGGGCTTATTAATGTGGATCCAAAAATCGGAAAGAGTTTTGTTAAATATCTGTGAAATTTGCACTACTATATTTCGGACCATAATTATAATTTCATATTGTAATTTCTGAGGAAACGGGACGGAAAATGCAGATATAAAAAAAATAAATTGAAAGAGATGCATGCATGTAAATAATTTTATATTTGTTGGGAATAAAAATTGGAAAACGCACCTTTTATTTTTCATATTTATGTACATTTACAGGATTTTTCTTACAACGTATTTGAGAAGATAACTAACATTCACGTACTTTTCTCTCTACTATCTAGAAAGAAAATTGTTTGGGAGGAAGATTACTTTATTAAATAAAATGTTTTCTAAAATTGGTTTAAAATAGTAAAAGTTTAAAAGCTATAATAATTAACTCGCCAAAAATTTAGTTAGCTTCTTCAGTTAGTACGGAACTTATTTCTAGTAAAATATTTTTATCTGCGCAATTTAATACATACATATCTCTCCTTTGCATTTTACTTGATCGTAATGGTGTTTGTTTAATAATTGTATGTTTCAAAAACATAAATTCTTCCTTTTGGATGAAATATTTATATACACGTATTAAATTCTAAAGACAATATAATATTTATACGCAGTTATTTGATTCTGCGCCCGTAAAAGATAAATCAGATGAACTAATAACTAATTCAAATCGAGAAACTCAATTTATTATCAGACTTTTCAATTCGTATCCCATTCATTTATTTACTATATTAACCCTGAAAAGCAATTTATTTTTATTATTTCTAAGTCTCAGACTTTCTGTTGTCAAAGTAGCAATAACGAAATTACTTTTGTATGAAATAATCCGCATAATTGTTTTAAAGGATGATTTTAAAGCATTGCATTTGGCTTCTTGTTAAAGAAACTGAGATGCACAACTCTTTTAAGTATCATAAAATTCTTTCGCTTAATACCTATAGGTTTAATTTCTTCAATCTGCCATCTGGCCTCAGATTTAATAATAATTTTGCTGTTTGGGTTTATTTATCATGCTTTAGAGATATGTCATAAATGTTGTTATGTCAATATTTAATCAGAAACAGGTATTTTCTGCGTTTCATTTGCGAGCCTGTCGAAAATTTCTTTGTAAAAAGTTTACAAGCGTCATTTAATTTTCAAACTCTACATTTATTGCATTATACAGCTATTAAATGCAGGAAGAATGCAACAACATTAAAAAATAGCAGTGTTAATGTAATGATTTTTTTTTAAATTAACGCTAACTTTAGTTTGAGTTTTGCCATTCTCAACACAGCTGTTGAAAATCCGTTCGTATGTGCGTACGTAATCATGGATTATAATTTTAAATTTTCCATTAATGCGCCATTGAGGTTTTAACACGAAACCCAAAATTTTCTTTTTCTCTAGAATTTTTATTCATGACACTTTACGACCTAAAAAGTGCTTAAAGCCCTAGAGATAAACCTCAGGCTTCATATATATAAAGAAACACACACGTTAAGAGCAAACCATTTTTGCAGTTCATACTTCGTTTGCTACGACCTCGTTTTTATAAGCCAATCATATCAATTTCTAACTTTAAAAAAAGCGACTCTTTTATTATATTCAGTCGCCTGTTAAAACATCCTTTTTACGGAGTTTAATGAGCAATTGCAAGTAATATATCTCACTGAAATGTCTACTGGAATTATTTTCCCTTATTCTACTCCACGAGATTTAGTGTGTCACAAAATTTAATAGCATTTTAGGGTTTTTCTACTGGCCATTACATTTTGTCACTCACTGTTTCACAGTGCTTTAGTGAAAGCACAAGTATGTAAGAACCCAAAATATATTACAGTTATGAGCCGTTGATCTTTTACAAAACGCTGTACTTCAGTTAAATATTGAAGCGTTCAAATCGGTTGATCTGTGTTAACTCTTTTAGGACTTGGTTACCGCAATTGTAATATTTCTTGTAAGAAAAGAGAAGATATTCATTGTAGATTCTTTCTTCCCCCCCCCCGTTACAAAAGGATTCCTTCTTCAGAAGGTGCTGGGGGTCATCATCTTTTCTTTTTCTCATGCCTATCTTCACTTTTATACAGATCTTTAATATTTACTTCCTTCGTCTAGCATTTTATTCAAAGAAATTAATTAAGATTATCTAAACGGATTTATTACTGAAGGACATATTTGGCTTAGTTTGTTCTGTTGTTGGAAAAAAATGCCTGATTTTTTCCATCATATGTAAATTTATGCACTTGTTTTTATAATTACAATAAAAATAATAAAAAGAAATTTTTATCAAGTAAGAATAAATTAGAATTCAACTAATTAAATTAAATTAAAATTGAATTAAACTGAAATTAAATTCAAGTAAAGAATAAATTAACTGAGGTATGTTAAACGTAAATATTGTTTTATTTTCGCGGGATCTATTGTAGTCCTAAGGCTATTTTTTTTTAAGATAAAAATACAAAAATGTGACGATTTACAGCTAGATAAATAAGTCAAAAATAAAGTAATTCATTGTTAATAATTAAATTGTTGGATTTCATTTCATGTTAAATAAATAACTTTCCTTTTCTTTCTATGCACAAAATACATAATTCTTTTAACCTTAAAATTATATAATTCTGTTTTAAAAAGCATGCTTCATGAACACCAAACTTGAAAACTATCAGAAACAGCATATTGTACAATGTTTTTTCTTTAAAATTTTTCTGATTAATAACATTTCTTCCTGTCATTATGTACCATAAAAGAAACTAAAATTAAATAAATTGCTTTAATAATTCGGTATGTTCCAACTAAAATTTAAAAACAAATTATTGAGTTTATTTTCGCTCCCTCCCTTTTCAGCTGTTCTGGAAAGGATGGAAGTCTTAACGCGTTAAGCTACTTTTAGGTTGCAAAATTTAAAATTTTTCAATTTTCAAACATTTAAAAATAACAGAAGGTTAAATTAATTTTGATTTTTCTGATGTTTCGCCTTCATTTCTTGAATTTCCCGGACGTATAATTTATTTCTCAGTTTAAAAAAGTACTGCAATTATCAGAATTTATTATTTAATTTTGCATCATATGCAATTTGTCTTTCTTAGTTGCTTACAGACAACTTAAAAACTCTCTTAAATATAAGGAATAGTGAGCCGCATAATATACTTAAAATGTATAATATACTTAAAATTGTTCAGAAATTATTAGTTAAGCTTATTTAAGACTAGAAATTTGAATCTAAAATTGTACCCATGAATTTTCCAAATATGTCTTTCATTTCAGTACTGAGGTACTTCCAGTTTACAACTTGTTCTCACTTCTAGTGAGAGATATGCAGAATGTTAATAGTTAATTGTATAATTTCTTTAAAATTATTATTAAGAAGTTGTTAAATAATTGTCATAATATTTTAACTTTTGTTGTTGATGTGATACGTGATCGCCGAGAATGAGCATGACTTGCATTTGTATAGCTTTTAATTTCTATTCTTTTATTCTCATGTTTTAATGGAACGTAAAGTGTACGCTTTACAAAGCATGATGCATAACTGTGTGCTAACTTTTGTGCTTCTATGTAAAAAGTCAGCTTGCAACTCAAACATTCATCTATATCCTTCCTTTCTGAAAGAATTTTATAGAATATTTAGAAGAGACCATTTTCCTGTCATCCCGTAGCCGAAAAAGAAGCCTTCTGAATGAAACTCAAATCTTGATATTAACAGATATTCTGCCATTTCTATCAGTTCATTAAGGCTTTAACTACAATCGATGCTTCTTTCAAAACACCCTCCAAAAAAACACTTCTAAATGAAGTTCGACCTGAGCTATAATTTCAATGCATGAGCTAGAATTTATTTCTGTTTTCATCAATAATGTTTGACTACCTATTTAAACGAGAGTCCAAAGAATTCATGTCTCATACATTGTCCAAACCTTTTTACTCATATTTATTATTTGCTTATCTGTTATCTTATATTTCACATGTGTAAGATTACTGTGCACCTCATTATTTCATTTCTATTAAAATTTATCATTATCTAACATTCAAGAAAAAATTACAAGCGTAAAATTGTAATAAAAATACTAAAGCCGGAAATAGTAAATTGTCTTCATGCAGAAAACAAAATTATTTACTCCGACAGATAAATAAACTATTAAGTCAAAAAGTGTTTTCATTATCTTGATTGTTTATTATCAATTAACGAACGTAATTTTGCTGCCACATCGAATGTTCTATCAGCTTCACGTATCACCGACCTTCACAACAAGTCCTTACATCTTGTCATTCGTTCTGTGACAGCATAATTTGCGTTTAGAATGTTTCACTTGATTACTGAAGTGGCGCTTATTAAAAGGGTCACTGAAATGTGTAAGAAGGAGGATTTCGAGTATGTGTTACCCAAGTTACATCTAAAAAGTTCCCGCCATTCAAACAGCGAAGAAACATTTTCATTAAAATATATTATACACATGTGAAAAATGCCGTCGAAGTTTTCCTGGAGTTCACTTTATGAATTTTGTATAAATTATTTTAACACATTAGTAAATTTATGGCTTTTTAAGCGAATGGTACATTTGGGAGATTTTTTATAAATAAATATACTCATTGCCCCTTATATATATACTTTAAAGATTATAAAATGCAAATCTGATGCTTAGTTTTTAAAGCAGAATTTAAAAAAAAAATCTATATAATTGAAATGTGTAGGACGGAGGATTTCTAGTATGTGTTTGTTACACAAGTTAATCTAAAACCATTATCATTAAAATTTTCATCAGTCATTAAAATATAAACATTTTAATTGTAATACATTATATATACTTGAAAAATACCTTCGAAGTTTTTTAATTTCCTTCGGGAATTTGTGTAAAATATTTTGACACATTAGTACATTTACAGCTTTTGTAAGCGAATAGTACATTTCGGGTTTGCTGTCCATGTATCAGTACTTTAAAGGTTATAAAACGTAAAACTGATACTTAGTTTTTAAAGCAGAATTTTAAAAAATTGCACAGAAATGCTTTTATAAGAAAATTATGCAAATTTCAGTTATGCCTTTAAAACAGTATTAAAATTCCTCGTGAACAAAATTTTCCTTTCATTAGTTGCATTTTTAATAAGCATTTATATGCAATTTGATAAAGGTTTTAATGTTAAAATTTTGTTTGTTTGGTTACTTTGATTTTCCTCATGTGTAATGTAAATACGAACCTGTTTCCCTCAAAGAGTCCCTCGTGCAGTTGTTTTATCCTAGATGGTTAGGTTAGGTTATTCAGTTATGGCAAAGCACATGAGGGCTATCTGCCTAAAGGGAGGGATGCCATCGTGGAGGACTTTCTAAGGGAAACTGGCTCGTATACACGTTAAACATGGGGAAAACCACAAAAACGCCCATGCAGCCAGCCCGTTCGCGGGATTCGAACCTCGGACCGAACTACCAGTGTTCAGCGTCTTTACCGCTCGGCCGCTGGCAGGCTTATCCTAGATGGAGATGCAACTGACTAAAAAAATTTGTTGTTGTTTAGCAACAAATTTTAGTCAACTTTTTTGTTCGAAATTCTCAGAACACTGTCAAAAAAGAAATAATTTCGTCAGAAGAAACCAAGAATATTGAAAGCAAATAGAGTATAAACTTCGCTGGAATTTTCAGTGTGAGACTTGAAAGCAGAGAAAATTTACTTTAAATTATTGCTGTGTTATTTAATCTTATAGTAATACATACTCTTCTTAATTTATAAGTAATCAAATAATAACTTAATAATGAGAGGAGATCTTGATCTTTAAAACACTTATAATGTCGGTACTAAACTTATCCTAAATTTCCCATGCCTTTCTTTTCTAGCGATTAGTGAGGAAAGCGGATAAAGAAACTGTACTTTTATTTTATATTCGACGATGGTGCTGATCACACGTATTTTGTCAATTAAGTTGCTGGCATGCGATGTCATGCATTATATGTTTCTAATCAACTATAAAAGCTGCATGTTATTACGCGTTTCTTTATTGAATTCACTTATGGATGTAAATAATGAAAAGATTCATTTAATGAACCGCACTATTTTAGTACCTTTGCTTCAGTTCTACAGAAATTCATTCAGCTGAAAAGTTTTGATAGAGTATAATTATACAAATGAATATTCAGACAGCCATGTAAACTTTTATTACTGTTCAAATTTTTCACTTAGTTCCGTTACTACTATGAAACTATTACGGGTTATGATTTCTGTTTGTCCGAAACTGAGTAATAATAGTAGATTTTATTTAATTGTCATCGTCATGCCGTAAATTTAAAACACCTCCTTCTTATATTTAGTGTCATGGATAATTATAATTTATTGCTCTTAATAGTAAATTTTGCAAACAAGTAAGAAACGCATCACAAGGTAATAAGTTCTTACAAGTTACAAGACAGGCAGCGATTGTCATTTATAAATACTCTTGGTAGTTACCTGCATTTTTGTCATTCATAGTCTAAAAGTCTGAAAATTTTTGTTAAAAAAATGTGTTTCAGGTGAAGAAGTTGAAACGAAGTATTACTTAAACGCAAAATATACGCTAATTACGCGTAGTTAATGCACTAGAAGAAGCTACCATCGGAAAACTATGTAATAAGAGGTTTCGTTTTTACCCATCTGTATTTCGAAAATTTTGGGAAGGAACAAGATTTGTTCGTTAATTTTGGTAGTTTCCTCTTCTTTTCTATGACTTTTTTTTCTAGTATAATTTTTTTCATGTGCTATACAATTCTACACTTTAAAAGTGAACTAATACATATTTTATATGATGAACGTGTGTGTGCAACTGGCTTTACACTATTCTGAGTTCTAACCGACGCTGAGACTGAAGGTTATGAGGAAAATATGTTAATTGGAGATTTAGACCTGTCAGAGAGTGGTAAATGAAATAAAATTATCTTATCTTTATTTATATTACGAAGGGCGATAAAATTATGGATCACCTTTTTTATGATTTGTAAGCTTTGAGTGTATTAAGCAAGGTTTTATTGCTTTCGTTCATTACCACAATTATCATTAAAAATGGGTGATATTTGTTTTATCAGTGGCAGCATTTACACGAAAAAAATTTGTTATAGGAATTATAATTATCCTTGAAGATATTTTATCGGAAAGATAATTGCAACGCAGATATTGAAACGCAAAAGAAGTGAAATTTATGTGCATAAACAAATTAAACAGCACGACGAATGTTCCCATTGTTGCTGATCTTTTGTATTTTTATTTCTTTGTTTATTTTAAGACAATAAAATTTGTTCAGTTGTATTCACTTCCAAGGAAGACGATGATATCTGTGTCACAGCACTTTATCTATTGCTGTCAATTAAGTCAGTTGTCAAGGAATTTCTTCCTACTAACACTGCTCAAACACGCATGTGCAGTAATATTCTTTTTGCCATTTCCATTTCAGTTTCACGCAGTTATTAGAATTAAGCGAACTTTAAATAAAAACTCTTTAAAATATTATTTATTTTTTATAATTGCGCCCAAACTCGGAATTTCTTAAATGTTCGTTGTATACAAATAATGGGCGAAAACGAGCAAAATATAACACAAAGAGAAATATGAGCCTTAGTCCTGTGCTTTAACAGTTATATATCTACAGTTTTTGTTTTTTGTTGAAAGCTGCACCTTTTCACCAAAACGTTTTTTTCTGCGAAAACTCTGTTTTCATCCTAGATTTTATACCTACTGAAGAGTGGTTGGATGGTGTCAAATTTTTCTGTTTCTTATCAAGGATATCATAAAAAAGAATCGGTCGGCTTAATAAATACTTTTCAGAAAGAATCTAGCTTTAAAGGCTTCACTGAAACTTCACCTTCTTTTAAACGAAAAGAAACAAAATATAAAAATACACAAATAAATAAATAAATGAAAGAAGGAAAGAAAAGAAAATACTGCACTTTATATAAAAGTAAGAAGGGTAGGCTTTCAAATGGTTTAAATACTATCCACCTTAAAATGTCACTTACACACTGCTAAAAAGGTTGAAATAAATTAGGATAATTACTGCCTGAAATTTGCATAGAAATAGCGTTCGATTCCTGCGGTTATTTAGTTTGCATTGGTATTTAAATTAGATTAAACTAGATTGATCAATAAAGTAATGCCTTTATTTCCTCCCAGCAGGACAGTTAACTGATCACAGTATCCCATTGAATTTATTTCATGGAAAAAGATAATAAGGATTATAAGGATAAACTGATGTTTAAAAGAAACATTCAAATTGTACTGGAGCCCTGAAGAAGAAACAAACTTTAATGACGATTTTTTCACTTCATGCATGCTATTATTATTAATTAACATTTTCATTGAATCAACTTTCATTTTTAAAGTCAATTAGTATTGTAACAGAGCTGTACGTAAAGTACAGACAAGCATCATCATATTATCTCAATTATATCATCATATTATCAAGCATCATCTATTTATCTCCTACACTATTTGCTCAGAATTAAAGACGCTTTTGCTTATAAAAACAGAAAGCATATTACAGTTCTTAAAATAAAAATAAGGAAATAAATTTGCAACTTCCATCATTTTCAAGGAGCAGTATCTAAAGTAAGTCTCAGTGGCATGCCTATATACATAAAATCACAATGGATTCGGAAATGTATAATCTTATCCGGTTTTATCATTATTTTCATAGCAGAGATATATTTCATAGCTTTTCTTGTTGAACAACATTTAAGTCAGTGCCTTGACAGTTATGCGTTTCTTCGGACATTTTTAGAGTCGTAAGAGACAAGGAAGCTCTAAATTTGTTTTATTGAGGTTATCAAAAAAGCTAGGAACAGCAGGTTCTAACGCCGTGAATTGTAGTATGCATTATTATGGACTCTTGTAATTTGGTATACATAGCGTTATTTTAGAATCGCATTTTCACGTTAGCTTTAAGGTTGTTGTATAACTGCATTTGTTTTCAAATAAATGTTCCTTGTCGATGTACCTGTGTTTTAAATGTTATAATAGCAATGACATGCACTTTCTTTATATCCGCAAAAAGCAATGGATAAAAAAGAAAGTCAAAGTAGAATATAAAATATGTATTTTATTTATTTATTTATTGTGTGTGCCACAAAACATCGGCTTTAGTTTCGTGATACGTAAACACTCCAGTTATTGATGAGTATAGCTCTTGAAAAATAATAAAAAAGGAAAAATTAAAAAGAATTTAAATTAGAACTATTACATCTTGCCTAGTATCAAAATAACACATTGAAAGTTTTAAAGCGTACTGTCGCCGCAAACAATTCGGTGATAAAAAATAAATTTATTCATTAGTTATTTCTCTACTGACTTGTGAATTTTAAACAAATGAAGTTTCATTTATACCAAACCATAAATGTTTCAGCAAATTTTTCCAAACTATAAATGCGTAGTGATTAATACATTAAAGTCGTCAGTTTCAGTAGTCAGTATTTTATAATGCTATGGATATAACATTGAGATTAACTTAGTTTGAAAAGGATTTTTGGGTCGTTTAAATGCTTTAGGTTATTTACTGTTGTTTAAGCATCTGTTTGATTAATTGAAATCTTAACCACTAGAATAATTTAACAACTACTGCACTTTTTGATGAAAAAGTAATGTTTCTTCAGAAAGAACATATTAAATATGCATAACTAAGAATGAGTATGTAGTTAAATCTGTAATTAATAAATTTATTTAGTGTAACATTCTTAATAAGACACAAAATAGTGTACGATATGTGTAGACACACATAACTAAAGAGTGTATAATTAAATCTGTAATTAATAAATTTTCTCTGTGGCTTTTCGTGAAATGTCTATACAACGTGTAAACTAGTCTAATATTTTAATAAATATACTATTTAGGAACAATAGCTTGTTAATAAAGAACTGAAAAAAAAATTTTAATTGTGTCTATCACAATTCTTTGATAAATACGCAATTTAAAACACATGCGATAAAATGAATGCTTATAACAATTTTGTAGTAGAAGATACGAATTTAAAATATACGTTAGAGTGGGATATTTTATGTCCATCGTGATCATTTACGAAGTTTTTCAGGGAAACATAGCATATGGAGAGGTATGAGAATTTTTTTTATAATTCAAATATGTTAATATAGCCAAATCTTCAATTTAGCCGGAGCCTTGTTCCGGAATTTCTCAGTTTTTTTAGTGAAACCATTAAATTGAACCGGAGTTTCAAGTAAGGTCGTAGAAACATTAGAATTTTTTGAAGCAGGAATCATGAAAAATTCGCAACGCCTTCGCCGGGAATCGAACCACAGATCTCCCGGTTACTCGTCAAGCGTGCTGACCACTACACCACGAAGGCATGGGAAGAAGGCGGGAGAAATATCTTATATAGTTCCCTTTTTAAAGGGGAATTAGGGAACCCAATCGCCAAATCCCGGTGGTGGAGAATCATCATCCACCACCCTTTTAGTTCGAGCGCTACTGTAGATATAGTACAATTTTTTGAAGCAGAAGACGTGAAAAATGAGCAAAGCCTTCGCCGGCACTCGAACCACGGACCTCTCGGTTACGCGTCGAGCGTGCTGACCACTACACCACGAAGGCATACGAAGAAGGCGGGAGAAATTACCTTATAAGGTGAGCTTCCGTAATTTAACTTATTTAACCATTTGTCATCAGTTAAACTTAATTTATTAACTTTTGTCTCTTTACGCCTTTATTTAACTTTAACTATTTATTATTTAATTTATTTATTTTCTTTTACCTTTCTTGACGGTCTTTCATAGGTCCCCAGCCCTTCTAATTTTAAAAAATAATTCCTGAATAAAACTAAGATTGACGTTGCTGCATGGTTTGCAATGACTTACTGAAGGAAGACTTCAGGAAAGAAATTCTATTATTTTGTCTTATCCCTAGTGATTTATCAGATAAAGTCCAGAAACATTGCATAATCTCCAAGAACTTTTGCAGAAGGAAATGGTTATGAAATTATTGTTTATTTACGTCAGTTCACTTGTTTTTACTTACCTGTAAAAAGTATAATAAAAAGAGGCACGGAGGTAACTTTCCTTCTTAAAATTTGAATTTTGTTCGTGTGGCCTGAAGATTCAGAACACAATTACCACAGGAATAAATGCCGAACTAATTTCTTTTCGAAGCTTTGGCTTGGAAGACTAATGCTTATTATCTTAATTTTTCAAAAACATTCTTTTTTTCCTTTTAAACTTTTGATTGAAAAGTCTCGTTGTCTATAAACCTTAACTAATCCTCCGTGGCTTGTTCGTGGAATGTCTTTGCAGTAAGGTCCTGTCATTGCTCAACAATCGAGATTACTAACGGATGCTTATCTGCTAAATTAATAAAGGCAAATACATAGAAAAATCTCTTAATATTTGCTACGCTTTAGGGACATGTTTTCCAGTTTATTTCCTAATCAGTATATTTCATCTCTGGAAAGTGTAATAGTGCGACACTAGTTTCCTTTCTTATTTGTGAAACTAATTAATTATTTAAGTTTTTCCGTTTTCTACTGATATAACTTAATGCTAGATTTACTAAAACAATAAAGATAATTGTAACTTTTTCTAAAAATTAGCTTCAGAAACTTTATTATTTATCGGACACGAATATTTATAGCATACAAAGAGAATGGAATTTATAATTTGAAACTGGGTGGTAGTCAAGAGAGTCCGCTTTTGAAATGCTAACATACCGTTTGTGTATGTGTTGATAACATGTAAATTGAAATGTAAAAAATTGCAGTCTGATCCTTTAGACTTGAGCTTAATACCTTAAAAGGTATTATAAATGTGTATCTTTCTAATGTACAGCGAGCACCGGAGGAGAGGATTCTTAAAAAAATTGACCGAGAAGCATATATGAGTTATGTATGGTATGTTAACGGAACGGTAACTTTAAATTACTAATTTTAAATTAAGTAACATTGAATTAACGAATACTTCAAGACGATCTACTTTACTGAAATACGAATAATAGAAAATTGTATGACTATTGCACGTCTGTCTTTTGGGTACTGAAGAGGGAAACAAAGTAAACTCTTTTAGAGGAATTGAAACGTGCTGTTCTGATTTCTTGTAAAACTGCAACAAACTGGTAAACTGTAGCATCTCAGTCCATCTTCGAACTTACTTCACTAGACCGTTGAGTAGGTTTTATTTATCAATTCAATTTTTAAATATGCTGTTTTTCTCATCTGGCTAGGTCTGGCTTTTACACTTTACGCCTTTATTTTTATGGAGGCGGTTGAGATGGTGCAGATATGAATAGAAACATTTGCGAACTAATGTTTATTTTGTATTAAATTGAGATTTTTTTTTGCTTTGTTTTGTTTTCCATATATAGTCTATTATTCTCCTTCTGGGAGGGGGGATCTGGGTTCTTCTGTAGTCGAGGTGCACATCACAACCGCTTTACCACAAGATATTTACTTTTCGCTTTCACGTGTTATTGTTTAAATGAGGCAAAATATTCACGCCAACAATCTAATAACTTAAAAATTTCAATCATTATTTGGGTAAATTTTACAATGAAGTATTATATGCTCCTCAGAAAGCCACAATATCCATTGCAATAAGTGGTGTCTCCTCCCTAGCCAGTTCTTCCTTTTACTCAAATTAAAGCCAAATTATTAAAGTATTGCTATCAGTGTTCTGTATATCGAGCATTTAAGTATTATTATCAATGTTATGTATATATAGTGTGCTTCCGCGCATTGCTTTTTGAGAAATTTGCCATGTTCTTTTGCTGCCCGTGCACACTCGATTGCAGCATAGCCACATGTAAAATATTCAGAATATTTCATAATACCACGCTACATCAAAATTTGCTTTACTTGATTTCACACAGCCTTTAGAAAAATTAGTGGGAAATTCGGTTTTCATTTCTTTAGCATCTTAATTATTGCTACACATCTCTTTTCATTTGGAGTTGGATAAAATCATTTGTAAAATAATCGTAATTTTTTTCCCCCATTTTCTAGGATCTGACTATTTTTAGCGCCTTACTGCAGCTCTAACATCCTCAAAATTTAAAAGTTCCGGATCTCGTACATTATCATAGGAAATTCAGTCGAGCTGTAATGTACTTTTTTCCCCCCTGAGCTATTTTAATTTTATTTATTTAATGTTAAGTTTTAAAGAATATGAAGTAAAGTAGCTGAAGTGCGTCTGCTTCTGGTTAGGTCAAATACAATATATACATATATATATATATGTGTGTATAATAGGTCGAAGCTTTCATTATATATATATATAATGAAGCTTCGACTTTTTGTCTTAAATAGTAATGAGCTTCTGCTAAAGAAAGTTCCAAGAATTATGAACGCACTCATATTTATTAAAAGTAATTTTTTTCTGTGAAGCTACCTTTAATGCAGAAAATGAATTACATATCGTTTTAGAACAAATAGATGAATAACCGTAATAATAAAACGGCTGATCCTCAAGTATTAAAAATTATAATACGAGAAGCATTTTCAGATTTTTAATTTTTTCGATTTCCTTCATTCGTGATATATCTATTTACTTCTCTGATACTTATTTATGTAAAATTCTCTGCGACGCAAACTAACTGTGAAGTTTTCCGATTTCGATGCCGTTTTAGCGCCAAGTTGCTAATTTCAAGCTCGTTTCGGATCGCAAAATGCGATAATGTCGCCAAACATGGCGAAAAGTCTTCTCGCATCTTTGAATACTGAATTCAGGAAATAATGTGGCGCAGGTAATGGCGCGTACGGGGCGTGCGAAAGGACTCCAGGGCCAAGGACACTCAGCTGTGGCGAGTGACGCTCGGGGTCAAGGGTGAGCCGCCACTATGTACATAGGGCTTAGTTGATTGTTGTGCTGACGAGAGCCTTTGGTCGCTGTGTCTGCTTGGTTTGTGTGTTGCTTTCTCCAAACTTTTTCCTCTTTACCTCAGACAGAAGTGAAAAAAATTTTGTCACAGCTTCTTACAAAAAAAAAAAAAAAAAAAAGATTGCGCGAGAGAGCAAATCTTGGAAGTTTCCACTTGAGAGGAAATAAAGAAAGACTAAATAAAAGCTGACCGTTCCAGTTATTTAGTAAAGATCGCATTGTTTTACTTTTGTTTCATGTGATAACGGTAAAATTTCATATGCATGTATGGAATAGTTAGAAATATCTCTTATGAATAACAAAAAAAAAGGTAAAAGAAATATTTCGGTATGTCATCTTATTTAAATACGTGTACTAAAAACTTTAAAAGTCAAACGCAACTTCATATACAGGGTATTAATGCAATCGTCTTGTTTAAAAAATATCATATCTATTTTAATTTATCATTATAAAACAAGGTTCTTAAAAGCTATCTATCAAACGGAAAAATATGATATTTATGAAGCACAAGTTTACTTGCATTTTATTCTGAAAGTAATTGCTGACATGGCAGTCTTCAGTACATTAATAATTCATCGCTGTGATTATTTTCTTTTATTCTGTTTGGAATTTTTTTAGTGGATCCTTTTAAAATATTTTCTATAACTCTGGGAAAATGCGAATAATTATTTATAAAAACTAAAGGGTGTCTGTCTATGATTAAAGATCTCAATTTCAAAGCTAAGTACGAGCGAAACCAGTGATCAGACAACTGAATTTTTCAGGCGGACTTAATGAAGAGATGAGAATGTCTTTCAGCGAAAAATAAATAGTTACAAATAGCATCACCAGAGGGCATTAATTGATAAATTATACTTTTAGCCACACCTTTACAATAGTTTTACAATTTACAAATTTTGGCACAAAAAGTATGCTCCTTATGATGGCAAACATTTCATTTTCAGCTACCGTAAGTGTGCCACGTGCTCTGGTAGATGTTCAGCACGTGGCGTGAAATGCTGGCTTTAATTTGAGGTAAAGTTTTTGGATTGTCACGACTTAGCAGATGTTTCAAATGTCCCCAAAGCCAAAAATTGCATGGATTGAGGTCTTGGGATCGGGAAAGCCACACATTACGAAAGTGTCGGCTGTTTAGGTAAAACAATTTTACTAAAAAAAAAGAGCAATCTCGTAAACTTATCGTCATTGTAACTTATCGTCCCGTAAACTTATCGTCAAGCACACTGAAAGCGCCCTCTGGTGAGGTTATTAGTCCAAAGGGATTTGAATCCCGAAGGACTATTACTTTCGTTTTGGTATTTTGCATCGTTTCACTTTTCAATTTACTGCTTTTTTTTTTTTTTTTTTTTTTAATGTAGCTTTCTTTTTCTTCAAAAATCGTCTTCGTTGCAAGGGAAAATAAAAAGGAATTTTAATTACAATTCTAAATAAATAGCCAAATAAATGTGAAATTCGTAACAATATTCTCTAAAACTTTAGCGAATTTTTCATCAACAAACTCAAGGATTTCAAAGCCAGCAATACCAACGTTGTACAGAAAAATATTTTTATCTCCAGCGCGTGAGAGTGTGTACCAAAATTTCTAAAGATATGCTCAATTAAAAATTATTTTGTGATATTGCTGTTGAACTGAATTTTATGGTTTAAGTGCGAAGAACATGTCATTTAATAAATAAAGGTATCACACAAAATGTTAAATAAACGCCCCTTTGGACGTAATTAAAATCTGAAACCTTTCAGATTATCTTTATTTTTGTAACTTTTTTTTTTCTTTTCTGAAAGACATTCTCATCCCTTCATGAAGTCCGCCACAAAATTTCACAATTTTCCGATTACTGGCTTCACTTGTAGGCAGTTTTGAAATAGGGTTCTTTATTTATAGACACCCTATATAATTAAAAATAGCCCTAACTTTTCGAAAATTTTGTAACTATATCTTTTTAGACAACATGTACAAATTTTAGAGAAGGAAGTAATTATGCACGTAATTCTAACAAATTACTTTTCTGTACCCTGGAATACGCTGAGCTTCTTTATTAATATTAGCATTATACTTAACAAATGCGTATTACTTCTAATATCGCAACTGGACTTTATTGAAGTGGCAGGTTAGAATGCACACCGCTATTAGATGGGTATAGATGAGTAGGGAGATATGGCGCATAAATAAATTATATTTTCATAGTAAACTCTCTTATCAGTCCAAATGTCTCTTATCAGTTCGTTATCTTTCGAATGTTGCTCATATATGTGAGATTGACTTGGTTGTTTTGTGTTTAATTAAAAAAAAAGAACATTAATTTTTCGAGAGTTTTTCATTTTTATAAATATTTGTTTAAAATTTTTTCATTCCTTAAAAACTGATTGAAAGTGACTGCATCAAATTACATGCACTAAGTTTGTTGTGAAGAACAGTCATGTTTAAATGAATGTTTATTAATGCAGTTATATAAAAATGAATACAAAATTGCTCTTATTATAACCAAAACTGTGCGCAGTTGATGTAAGGACGATTTGGCACAAAATTTCTTCTTTAAAGAGTTTGTGTTGATTTAAAGTGAAAAATTTTCTGGAACCTTTTCCATAATAAAATAATTTACGTTTAGCAAACAGAAGCTTCACTTCAATTTGAATTAAAATATTATAACAGTAAATTTGGTACGGAAGTGCCTTGTTGCATTTAATAAAGAACAAAAAAAAAAAAAAAAAAGGGAAGTATTTTAAAAAAAAAAAAAAAAAAAAAAAAAAAAAAAGGAGAGAGAGAGAAAGAAAGAAAAAGAAATTTTAAACTTACTAAAATAATTTTCTTATTCATAACGTCGAAATAACAATAAATGTTTTCAAAAAATATTTTTCTCTTAGTCAGTAGGTAGCAAAAGTCATTGAACAATATTTGTTTTAAAATAACCACTTTTAATTAAAAATAAAAAATAAAAATCACTTCTGAAAATTGTATCTGCTGTATATATATATTATTATATTAACACAGCATAAAAGTTAAGTTTTCTGCATAGATAATGTGAAATTACGAATGCTGAAGATTTAAGGAAATGTAAGTTTAGGCTACATGTTAACCCGGTGTTTACCAACAGGCGCATCGCGACATGCTGATGTTTCTCCAAGTCCTAAGAGATGTGTCACGCAATTTCCGAATTCAAACGCATTTTATGGAATTCAGGGAAAATGTAAGCGATAGTCTATTGTATATTTGCTAGGACTGGATACTTTTTCTTTTTGATCAAATCCACGCGTGGCCAAACGGCTAAAGCTGCGAAACAGCGGTAATTCATCCCTAGTCTTTACCTGCAAGCATCTCTCCTAAGGCAGATAGCCGTCATCCGCTTTCCATAGCAACTGAACGAACTATTAAACATCTTTTTGATATACAGCAACATCTCACATAGTCTGACTTCAATCAGTCTGGATTCACTATAGTCCGGTTTGAAAATTTTAAAATAAACCATAAATTAATAAATAATTTGTTCAAGTAAAATAAAAAATTTTACATGAACAAAATAAAAATAAATGAATTATTTTCAATACGTAAAAGATCGATTTTCTCCCTTTGTGCTGTGCATGTTTATTTTTTTTAATGCTGTTTTAAAATTATTGCGAAACGTTTATATTTCAGTTTTCTGGGATATATATTACTTGTGTCGGACAGTTTGTTCTTGAGCTCTGATAGCTATCGTTGGAGGAGATACTCACCAATAACATAAAGGAATTTAAAATTAGGCAAAACAACAACATTATTTGGGTATAGATTTTGAATAAAACTATCAGTTTCGAGGGTGATCAGACACAGGTCGCTCTTCTTCAGGAGCAAAAATATTCTGCAAAATGGGACTTGGATACTAAGATTATTCGCTAGATTGCCCTATTTGCCATTTTCTAGCGTAACTAAATTTACACTTCATTGAGTTGGCTTAACTGTGGATCCCATAAAAAGAGGGAGTTGGCAGCTGGTGAAAGATGAAAAGGCACTCTGCCTCTGCAAATATAAAGCAGCTACAGGAAAGGTGTCCAAAGAGCCGAACGTGCGAAAGAACAGGAATTTCATAATTCATAACACATTGTACAGTACAGTACGTGTGCAGGCTATGTCATTAGTTTAACAAAGGCCACTGAAACAATATTGCTGTATAAATGCTAAAAAATCTGATGAGACTATTCACATAAGAACTTGTGCATAATGAAGTATAGGAACCTTCACGGAAAAACTGTACTACAGCTTAGCATAATAACATAAAATACGGGGGGAGGCAAATGTCAGTTGCATTATCCAGCAGGAAATCTTGAATAATATTATTTATTAAGAACACTCTGTATATTCCACAGAGAAATCTTAATCGGAGAATAGTTGTAAGAAGAGTGCCTATTCATATTGTGCCTGAATATTCGTAGCTATTCGCCCGTTCTTAGGTTAGCTTCATTAGTGTTTATTCAAAGTCCTTGATCGTAATCAGAGTAGCAGGTATAACATTCAGAGTCTTCTTTGTTTTGTGAGTTTACAGTCCAAAGATTTAGTACTTTCGCGTACATCTTGTTGAGGAGGATTCTTTTAAGAAGTCCATGAGATGTCGAGGTAATAGATTTGCCCAACTTTCTCTCTGGAAAAGAGGGGCTACGTCTGTAACTAGCAGTGCGTGGGCGCCCACAGTTTGCACATTTGGGTTCTTCTGATTTATCCCTAGGGTTGTCTCTGGACTCATGACCGTCAACGAACGCAGCAGGGAGGATGTTTACAAGAGTGCTGAGGCTGGCAAAAGCCGTGGCACCTGTAACATTGCGTGGATCCCTTCTTTCGCTTGCAAAATGGGGTGAGCAATAACTATATCTATATGAAAGCAAAATGCGAAGAAAAGCGAATACGATTGCAGCGCCATCTGTCGAGCAAAATAGTGATGCAAAGCGTAAAACTAAGGTATTGAAGGATTGGACTGAAATTAAAATCATTGACTAAAGGAGATAAAGTTTTGTGAATGTTAAAAGAGTCAAGGGAATCCATTTCACCAACTGAAGAAGCTTTATGTCTAATTTTGGCCGAATCCAATTATTCATAAAGTCATAAATTATTAAGTCAATTAATTATTCATAAGTCAAAATTTTGATTACGTTTCTGACTCTGATTGACTCCCAAAGCTTTATTTCTCCTTTTCAGACATAAGATTCGTGTTCCTTGATATGAAATTTTAACGCTGTTTTAGTTTGGTCGTTATATCTTAAATTACACTGACAGTATATATCTGTTACACTAACAGTAGATGCTGTATCATCATGTTATGCTGTACTATTGTTAAGAATTAATGTCGAAGAGAGAATATTTAAAAATCAAGCAATGAAATTTATTGATACGTCAGAAAAGGAAGTCTCCAGAAGACCAGAAGTTCTTCTGGAAAATCCGTGCAATTTTATAACTGAGGGTAAGATGAAAGGGAATTTCGAATCATATGTAAGGGAATAGTTTAATTAAGTTACTGAAATATAAGAAATCATGTGAGGGTCATCTTCCTAAGGGAAGAAAACCAGGTCGGCAGCCAACCCGTTTGCTTGGGTTTAAACTACCAACATTCAGCCGTCTTAACCACTCGGGCACAGGCTGGGGTATAAGGGAATGGAAAAAATTTGAAAAATCTAACATTAATCGGAAATAAAATTACAATAAAAATTTTGAAATTAAAATACGTTGATTTCAACTATCCTTCATTCGATAAAATGTATGATCATAGAAGCGCGTTGTATATGATGTTTGAATCATAAATCTTTGCATATATCTGTACAATAATTAATTTGGGCCCCAGGAGTTAACCTGTTATTATGTTTCAAATACTTTCAAATTTTAATCCTGTAGTCAAAAAAATGCATGATAATATTTGTTTAATAACTGAATCATTGAAACATAACCAACTTTGACAAATTATAATACTTAATGTAGATAAATTCTGAATAGAATAAAGTAGATAAAATAAAGTAGATAAAATCTGAAACTGTCGATAAATTCTGAATACCCCTTTTTAATAGAATTACAGCCCCTTCTTAACAAAATTAACGCTAGTTACATATATGTTTCTTCGAGTTAAATATATTTCCGAAATTAAAAGCTAAAAATCAGTGGGTAAATATTAGTTTTTTTTCTCTCTCTCTCCAGTTGCTTGCTATTTATCCGATTATTTTGTCAGTTGGTTTTTGCTTTAAGAGATATGATGACTGTTTTATATCTTTTATAGTCTTTTTCTTGTTGCTATGCATTAATTTATAATTAATTTTTTTAACATTTAAACTCTTAATATAAATGAACGTCAATAAATTAATCGAAATTACAGACTGAGCGAAACATATTTTCCAGAGAGTTTTATTTTGATCTTTGATAGATTGAAGCATAGGGAATGGTATAACAATTGGAATGAGCTTTGTTTCTGCTTTGTAAACATCCTAATGCTTTCTTAAATGGAAGGGGGGAGAGAGCACGCAAATTTCCGTTTTAAATCATGTGGAGACCTCACGAGGTGAAATTCTTCCTCCGTGTAGGCCTCTGTGACAAGATGGATTAGTCTTGACGCATTGGATGTTTGACCTCCTCCTCATTCCAGAACGGTAGCCTGTTCTTAGTACCGCCACTTTAGCATCCATTCCTCTTTCTGCTTTCCCATTCTACAGGTGACCACTGTGGCTGTTATTCAATATTTGGCGTTTAAACACTAAGTTGGCGATATCTTTCGCCTTATCTTCTCTTCATAAAATTTAAATAGCTACAAAAAGATTATAAAATTAAATTTCGAATTTAAACTCCAGTGTTCGAAATTTTCTTTTGTTCAAGTCAGTAACCGTAGTTTGCTTGTAGCTTTTGCAAAAATAGAAGAAGAGTCAGAAATCTAATTAATCTCCTAAGTTTATAATATTTAAAAAAATAAGAAAAAATACTAAACTTCTCAAATTTCACAAATCGAAA
>KK118738.1:104998-203864 GCA_000611955.2 Stegodyphus mimosarum | reverse complement strand
AACAGGGGGCGAAACTGTAGGGGTGCGGGAAACAAACAATCTGATAAGAAGAAGACTTGACGTCACAATTTGATAAGCGGTTATCTGTTATTTATTTTGCAGCGGTAATTACCTATAACATAAATTTTAGGACTTTTAGCCTTTGGATTTTTCTTCATATATGTTATTTCACAATTCCTATTTTTATCTACCGTTAATGTTTTTTTATCTTATTTTCGTTATTCACTGCTGATCCACATGGTCATGACTTAATTTTAGATGTAATTTTTTAGTTTCTTAAGTTTTAGCTTCTCTTAGTTTATTCGTAGTTTTAACGCAATTTTTATATTTTCTGTTCATAACATTTATTTTCCGTAATCTTAACGTTACTAATTTTTATTGTTTTATTTCATTTTACACACCTTTTTTTTCATATCTTTTTACTAATATCCAACATACTTTTAACTTATTTCTTATATTAATCGAACCATATACATTATCGTTATTTAGTTTTAGATGTAATTTTTCACTTCTTTCGTACTTCTTAACGTTTGTAATTTTCAACATATGCTGAATTTTATTAATTTATTATATTTTCTAACCTTTATTTCAACAGTAATTTTTGGCTCTTTTCATAATATTTGTAACTTTTCCGTCTATTCTGATAATCTCTTTGAACTCTTTTTTTTTAATTTTCGATAGTAATAACGCTTTTGATTTTCCTTATTTTATTATTTCCCTTAATTTTACAAGATTTTTTCACATATTTAACGTTCCTAAACATACCAAGATTTTAAATTAAATATTAACTTTACGGCTGTTTATTATTATCCAATTAAATTCGTATTTACTCTATATTTTATAGTTCTATTTGCATTTATATGTTCTACAGTTTTTCATTCTGTAATATTCTTACCATTATTAATTATACTATTTTATTTCATTTAGCTGCTATTACTAACTTCACTCGTATTTTCAACTTTTATAATTTCTTGCATATTCAGGTATTTCCTTAGATTAGAACATTTAATATACATGTTATATTCAAAGCATGTTTTAAGGTCTTCGGTGTTACCAATGTTTAATTTCGATCCCCAATTACCTTTATTAGCGAACTTAATATAGGTCTGAATTTTTTAGAATGAAGTCAAAATTTTCAACTGTAATTTTAGAACCATATTTATAGCTTCATGTATTCATAAAAAATTTTCTTAGTATATTTAATATTTAATACGTTTTAATTTAATGGTTTTTGTTAGTATCTTGCATTCATATTAGTATCTTGCATTTATATCATTAATTTTATATTTCAGGCGAAATGACTATGCTAATTTTATCTTCCTCTGCTTCTCCTGCGCTTAATACAACTATTTCTGCCTTCCAAAATTACCGTTTTGCTGCGGGAAAACTTACTGTTAAGTTCATAACTGTATCAGACAAAATTAATTTAAAGTTTTATGAATGGCATTTTCAATAATGCATAGGACTTCATAAAAGTCAGCATTCAGTATGTTAATATACGTAGTTATTTACATTAATCAATGTAATATCGTCGTTCAATACATGCAACATATTTTTATTTGATTCTTTTATTCTTTTTCATTTAATATTCTAAATTTTGGTATAGCTGATTAATTAATTGTTATAAGAAAGTACTCCGTATAACGATATTTAGTTCACGGCTAATAACTTTTTCCAGAACCCATTCTTGAGCCATGTTCAATAAACTTGCCATAGCTCTTTTTTATTTTTTCGAAAGCTTCATTAATTTCTCTTTCTGTATTGTACACTTTAATTAACTTCAAACAGTTGCTACGAAAATGTGGGTAAATATGTTCAATTTCTCCAATTTTACACACACGCGATTCATTTTAACGATAACAATTTCAGATATCGGTATGTAGCTACGTTATTACTTAATTTTTCTGCAAGTTACGATTTCATGTACTCAAGAAACACATCTAAGTCTTCGTTATTCTCTGAATTAGAGAAAATTGACTTAATAGAGAACATATCCTTGAGACTTTTGATTTTGGTAGGGGTGTATATGTTGACGGGGTCAGCACTTCTTCATTTTTCCAAAGCTCGAGTCACACCATGTCCCACTTGCATATACTGTAAAAGATCACTTTTTCTTTTAAATACTTGTTCAATATTGAACCCACACACTGGGTTCAATTTTTAGATATTTTAAGACGAGAAGCTTCGTGCTGTTTTAAAGCATCATCACCTTTGAAATTCTTTGAGCAGATACTGCATTTTAAAACAACTTCGTATGTTTTCATATGTATTTTCAAATTCCTTTTAATTGAAAATCTCTCCATGCATTCAGTAGAAATTCTAAGATGGGAAGCTTTATGTTGTTTTAATCTATCAATTTCACCAAATATTTTTAGCATGATCTACACTTAAAGTAACTTCACAAATTTTGAAATGTCTTCTTAAATCCCTTGTAAAAACTTCCGAACATTTATTACAACTTTTAAAATGAGAACCTTCGTGACGTTCAAAGTAATCAAGTTCACTAAATTTCTTAGGATATACAATACATCTGTAGGTCCTTTCATGTGATTTTGGGTGTCTATTCAAAGCACCTGTTTTCGTGAAAACTTGTTAACATATCGCAGTAGTAAAATTTCGGAGATGATTTGTTTTATGAACTTTGAAATGATCACTGCGAGTGAACCGCTTTGAACACATACTGCATTGGAAAAGTGTTTTATCAGTACGAATTCTCATATACCTATTTAAATAACTTTGTTGAATGAAATACTTTTCACATTCCACACAATGAAAGGCACGTTCTCGCGAATAGATCTTTAGGTGTCGAGTGAAGTTCCGTTTCACTGTGAAGATTTTATCACATACCTGAGAGAAAACGTGAGAAACTCGTTAGTATTAGAGTAACTTAACACATAACGTACATACTGAAACTTATCTTGCTTATAAGCACATGCAATCACATATCAAAAATGAAATATTGCTAATACGTATGTACTTCTTTAACTGTAATTATTGCATTCATCAATAAATCTTAAACATTAACAGCCTAACATTTTCATGCTTAACCCTCTGACCGGCCAGGGTTTTCGCTAAGAAAGCACAAATTTTCCAAACCTACTATGAGAAGAAATTATTATTTGATTTTAGTGTAAAAATTATCTTGGTATTTTATACCTGTATTTGTGTACTTTTAATATATTGCTTTAGTTTCTTTGACATATTTTAATATGCACGTATATATACATTCTTAGAGATATCACAAAAAATATTCTAGGCCTTATATATACAGCCTTGACGGTTAAAGGGTTTTAATCACTTTTCACAAATTTATTTTTCGCTATTAACTTACTGCTGTAACAACATAAACATTAAATATGTGATACATCTTAAACATGTTAAAGATATACTTCATTAAATACAGTAAAACATACATCTTTAGGAATAAATGGATCAGCAGCAATATCGTTGGAGATAGAAGAAACTAAAGTATTATTCATGTTTAACAAAACAACGCGACAGAAAACAGTTCACAATCGTAAAACTACAAGTAGTTTACAAGGTAATGTAATAAACTTATAGGAAGGTATGAATTTATATATGCTACATTACGGATTAAGAAATCACTCGAGTTATATGGATCAAGACGCAAAGCTCTTTAGTCAATCAAATGTTATCAGTTTTATTGATACATATGAAACATTCTAAAGCATTCCTTATCACGTGATAATTTCATATTTCTGGTGTCAGCAATCACGTCATCAGTTGTATTTAGATAAAATACTGTTTTCTCAATGACATCATATCTGGCCACCAACTTTATAGACAATCAAGGTTAAACTATCATTCATAACTAAACAAACGTATGTTAATATTCACTAAGAACTCAGAAGAAAGTTTAATCCACATCATAACTTCAGACACAATTTTAAAATAGACAGGCATTCAGATATTACATAAAATTATATTATCCTCGACATTTTTTAAAATTTAACCCTATTTCGGTCACTTGTGAAATCAATAAATTTCTTCAAGTCAAATGGGGATATATTTCCAAAAGAAAACATCTAATTTGTGGTTCCTTTACTTCATAACATTTAAATAACCCCAAGCTACTTTAACCAATGAGTAAAATGTTTAAATTTTCACTAAAATTTAACGCATTTATCGAATTCTTTAATTTACAGAACAAAAAATTTTGAAAGCAGTAAGCACTATTTAAGACTTTAGGAAGTTTTTTTCACTGAAAAGAGGGGAAATATCCTGAGCGTTTTATATAGTTTTATCGTTTTATACCAAAAATTTCAATATTCATTAAATTGCTAGAAAATATCTTATTCTTTCTCAAAGAATATGTTTTATTTCTCATTATTTAGGGAGTACCTTGCGAATTTTTTGCAGATGTTTATTCAATGATACTAAAATTTTCAAAAAGAGATTAAATACTTTTCAACTTTCTTGAAAATTTATGAATAATTACGATATGTCATTAAAATATTTTGATGCTTTTAAAGCTGTTTCATAGTACGATATTTCACGTACTATGAAACAGCTTCAAAAGCATAAAAATATTTTCAAAATCTCAATTCCCGTAGAAAATTTTAGATATTTTCCCATAACTTCCGAAGTTATTTCACTTGAGTCGAGTTTGAAGGCATATTAAACCACATATTATCACATTGTAGAGTGTTATCTATTTTTATTAACCAGTTATTTTATATTAATTAGCTCTTCTGTCTTTCTCACTTTCCATTTTCCTGCCAGACTGCTAACTTCTATTTCGCACGTATGAGGTAGAAAGAGATATTATTTAAAGGAAGACTTTAGATTGTAGAATCAGAGCGTGTTCCGCGTGCAGGGGAGAATGCAGAGAATTTATTTAAATGCAAGTAATTAACAGCATATTTCCATTTCTATTTGTTGAATAAGATATAGCAAATTGAATTCTTTAAAAAATTTAAATTAATAACAAATTTAATTTTTTCTCGGTTGTTGGACAAAATGTAGATGATAAATTTTGGTAAATTATGCATACAATGATAAAAAAAATTCCATGACATTTTACAAAAGACTGTATTGTCAATAACTAGTTTCATAAATAGTTAGAGAAAAGTATTCCCTTCATAAGCTAGTTTCGAAACGCTAACTATCAAACTCTTACTTAAAAATACCTTTGGTTCAAATGCGCATACTGTCGTATTTAGTGATGAACATTTTGCATAACAGCAAAATAAGCTACGTATTTCCGAAAACACAAAGAAAAAAAGAACGAAAAGAAAAGAAAAAACAGCTTTCTGGCAACATGTAGATTGAAAAAAAAACTGATGCTGTAGGGTGTAAGAGGTAAAAATTTCAAATTGCTAACACACGTGAAGCTGTGTTGTCATTACCAATCTCACTTGTCTGACAATGGTTAGCACAAGCCCACGAGATTCATCGTGACAAGGCGTTAAATGCACCTGTCGTTGGCAAGAGCTCTGAGTACCATACAAGTGACAGCCCGAATTTCGCCACCCAATTTTGACAGCCAGACTTCCGCCCCCAATTTAGCTTTTCCCTCCCACCAGCCTCTAGAGAGGACTTTCGTTTCGCCGCATATTTACAGTGCCCCCATGCCGCACAGACGCTATTCACTTACAAACATGCATGTCATCTCCGAGATTCGAACCCGGGCCTTCGATGCAGCAGTCAAAGTCACTAACCACTATCTCGGTTGGGCTGCACGTGCATCTATAAAACTTCAGATGAAAACCTTGTGAATTAAAAGAAGGTCCTCTTGTAATTATAATACTTTAAATTATTTTATAACAGATTTAAGTGCGCATACGTATCAGTATTCATACGCAAATTAAAGCATTTCTGTGATGCACTTTTATAATAAAAATTAAGAAATTGATTTGAAAAAAAAATTGTAATTGTATTTAACATCGACGAGTAAGATGAGTTTTAAAAGCAGTAGTTTCCAAAGTGTAAGGACTTCGCAGACAATTTTCGGTTTTTAAGTGGCGAAAGGTTTCCATTTTTTTTTCGTTATAATGCTTACATGTAATTATTGACAATTATTAATTTATTTATAAATATCAATTAACTAGTTAATAATTTTGCACGCTTATTTGTTATTGATACATTTTGTTCTGATCTCTATCTTGCTCATTTTTGCCATGTATATGGGACACCATGCTAAGAAGTTTCGGTATTACTGTAATTTTCATGTTCCTATAAAATTTTTTGATTATCATTGTCACTTATTTTTGGTTTGGTTAGGGGTTCTCAACCAAATAGGAATTCCTCCGTAGTGGGAATTTTATAATTTCAGGAAAGGAATGCGGTCAACCTTTTATTTAGCTGATAAGTATTTAATTTTAGTTTATGAATACAAAAATCTATTTTTATTCAAGTTTGGGTATTTACCTACTATATTTTCTACATTTTTTGTCATTTAATTTATAAAACACATAAAAAATAAGCATCTAAATTTAAATAAATTTGTATATGTTTTTTTAAAGTTGTGAAATATCTGGTATGGTAAGGTGAATGTAATAAAGGTGAATGATCTCAGAATAGTTAAGGGGGTGCATAAGGTAAAAAAGGTTGAGAACTACTAGTATAAATGTTAGTTTTAGGTAGGAATTTCGGAAAGCTTGTAGCTGAACTGATATAATACGTAACTTCAAAAGGCATCTTTTGTCTCAGAATGACAAAGGTATGCTGTATTAAAAGTATATATATGTTTTAAAAGAACTAATCTTCATAAAAAATTGATATATTGACATTCTTTTATAATAACAAGGAAATTAGTGCGTGGCAGCTGCACTTCAGATATAAAATATTATATTAATAATTTTGTTACCATTGAAAAGCATTAAAATAAATAAAATTAATTATAATGCTAGCTGATTTATTTTGTTATACTGATATATATATTGTGTTAATTTGAGAGATTGAATAAAAGTTCTAAATCTACATGAATTGATAATCACATCCCGGACATCAGTGGAATGTCTTAAAAGAAGCGTATAATTAATTATCTGTATAATGTTATTGTTAACTCGATACTAGATTTGTAGCTAAGATTCAGATCAAAATTTTAATCAATATTTTGTGATGAGTTTTCATATCGAAAGCCAGTTAATTTCCCCATTTAATAGTTCGAAACCAGTTAAATATTTAATTTCTTGTTGTGAATACTGAAAAATCCTATCACTGTTAATACAATAAATTAGCAGTTTTATAAGTTCTTTCGATATTTTAATATGATTCAATTGCTTTAAAATTTGTTTCTTAAACTAAAATTGTTTAATTTTTCTTCGTTTAATAACTATTATCTTTCTATATGTAGGCAGTCATAGGAAAGCACATTTCAATGATGACTGCTTGAGATAAAGTGCAGCACCGTTAATATTGATATTTTTAAACACTGGGAAAATCTGGTTTTCTTGGAATAAAATAATTGTTATTCAAAATAATTATTGGCACCTCATTTAACAGAATTTTTTAATTGGCTATAAAAGCGAAAGGCTTATAAACTGGAATTGCGAATGCGTAGGAGAAATATAAAAATAAAAAATACTAATACAAAAATAAAAGACTTGCATGTTACAATTTCCCATTGCAGTAGAAAATTCTAAAAATATATGATATGGTATGCTTCTTTTCCTGTGTGTATATCTAATATTTAGCTCATGTTTTAATGAGCTGTAATAAATATTTCCAAATAGATAGCAGTGTAATTAAAAATGATTAAAATATTTGAGGATTTTTAATTAATAAATTTAATCTGTTCAAAAAGATTTTTTATTTAAAAAAAGGGAGGGCATGGGTTAATATTTTTTTACTGTATAAAAGAAAACTTCAGTTATATTTGCGTATTTTGTAGAACACTTAAATAGTTTGTGAATGGAAGTAATTCTGAGTTACATTAATTTCTTTACGTTACTGTTAATTCACATGGGGAATACCACGAAAACGTCTTGTAATGTAAACACTATGTCATTTCAAAATCTCTTCATACTTGAAAAATATTTACATGCTGGTATGAATCATTTTATTTTTCTAGAGCTAAAAAACATTTGAAAAGCATTTTCTTGACTTCATGCCCAGTATGTCCTGCATTTACTTTGCTCGTTTTCTAAATAATGTGAGCAAACAAAATTACAGCATAAAATTTTCGGTAATACTAACACTGATATGAATGTTGAATATTGACCCTAAATGTGGCATTTTGGCGTAAATCGCCGAATATTCTGATAATCAAAATTTAAAGAATTATCTCTTTCATTCATATAAGCAAATTCACTGCATCTTTTCCCAAAACACTCAGAAAATCTATCATATTAACAAACAAAAAAATCGATAACTGTACTTCTTAAGACACTAAAGGGAGAAACTTAACAGAAGTAAACATGTAAAACAATTTATGCTTTTTTATGTTTAGAAATATATGCCTGAAGTTGGAGTTCTGTTCAGGGAAAAAAAGATAGTATAAAATTATGTGTGATGCTCATGTAACCGTTTTGCTCCTAAACAAATGTATAGACTTTCAAAAAATATTCCTGTATTTTCTATTTTGGTTACAGTATTGATAATTAAGGAACCCGAGATTTGTGCTTCAAAATTTAGTTGCGAGTAATGAAAAAAATATTAATGGTTTAAATGAAAGTACCCATATGTGTATTTCAAAATAAATATATGAAATTTCAGGAAATATTCATTTATTTTTTTTAATTTGGCTGTAATTTTTATAAGTGATTGGCATTTCTGGCTTGATCATATGTTGAATAAAAAATGCAATCGGAAACGAAAACTGTAAACATTTCTATCTGAATACTGAATTTCAATCTGAATTCTAGCTGTAAACAAATTTAATCGTTAGTTAAAAGCTGCTTGCAAGAAGTCAGATGCTTGATCCTAATTTCTGAATAACTTGAATATTCGTGAATTTTTGTGTGAATAGGAAGATTAAAGAAAGGAATTAAATAGAAAGAAATGGATGTTCTATTTTCATTGATTTAGGTAGAGAAAGTTTCAGTTTTTAAATTTTCAGGCAAAAAGATTATCCTTCGCGGAAAGAAAAATCTCGTACTACTTTTAAAATGAGAGAAGGAAAAAAGTTCATTTAAATTTTACATTTTTTCTAAGGCGGAAAAGTTAATTTTAAATTTTTCTAAGATGAAAAATATTTACTACAGTTTTCGTTAGGACTAAAACATTTTTAATTGAGCTGAAAAAGTTTCACTTTAATTTTATTCGGGTGAAAAATCTCCGCTTTTATTTTATCTATAGGAAAAACCACGCTAATTTTAAAATGTAAGGAGAAAAATTTAAACTTTGATTTTACAAAGTCGAAAACCAATTCATTTACGTTTTTTTAGGTCGAGAATGTTTCACTTTCATTTTTTTAGGAAGAAAATCTCCCTAAAAAATTATATTGATTATTTGTCCTTTATTTTGATCATGGAAAAAACTAAAATGTAAGGGGAAAAGGTTACACTTTACAGAGTCGAAAAAAGGTTTTTTACGTTGAAAATATTTCATTTGAAGTTTTCAGTGAGAAAAAAGGAAATTAATTTAAACTTCCTTTAATACTACAAAAGATTTTTTAACTTGAAGATGTTTCACTTTACGTGTCTTCAAAGACAAAAAAGGTCTCATTTATATTTTTCCTAGGATGAAAATATTTCCCTCACATTTTTCAAAGAAGACCGAACCGTTTCATTTCAGTTTTTTAAGATTAAAAATAATATATACATTGATACGCATGTATTCTGAATATTTAAAAGTAATTTGTTTGCTTTCTGAAAGATAAGTGGAAAGTATATTTGAAATGTTTCATTGTTTAAACATCATTCTTAAACTAGAAATCTATTTTACAAATGAATACGAAGCATGCATTCTACATAAATGAGGTAAATGAGATTACAAGCAGTTTTTAGGTAAATAAAAAAAAACAACAAACTTCATATGTATTAGAAATTAAACTTTATAATGGAACGTTTTCCCGTTAAGTGATTTGATGAAATGTAAAATCGTACAGTGCGTTAGTATAAAACTTGAGTAATAAGTTATTTCCTATAAGTACTGTAATTTAAAAAAGAGTTTCTTATGATAGCTTTGCAAGTCTCAGGAAATATTTGAGGTCGGACCGTTCGCCGGTACTCGATTCCAGGTCGAAGTACCAGCTTGTAGTGATTTTAACATTCGCCCGTTGATGGACCGTGAAAGGGTTCATATTTTAACGTTCTCTCAAGTAAACGCATTCAAAGTTTAATATGGTTTATTGGTAGAGATGTCCCAGATGGTACTGGGGAACATTTATAGGCTATTAGATGAATTATGCATTTAGATTAACAGGAGAGCTTTATATATCTTCCGTACATTTAAAAAGCGAAAAAAATACGTAGTGTAACTCTATAAAAGGATTTAATGTTTTTAAACAGATATGTCATGAGTTAAATGTATCACAAATTTTTATTTAAAACAAAATTATCCCAATATTATTTCCGCTGCTGCGAATTAATCAATTATACACAAAAAGTAAGAAATTTAGAACCAGACTCACAAAGACCCGCAAGAAATGAAATTCAAACTAATAAAATTCAAAATTTTCTATAAATGTGTAAAACAATCAACTAATAGTCATCAAACGAGAAGAAATACCTATATGGGAAATACAAAAATTGCAAAAAATATATACGAACAGGAATGCAATCAAAATCTGATTCAACGTTATCAAGAGGAGGTAGATCAGATTCAACTGATGTCCTCTCCCCTTGGAAAACCACTACGTTTCTGTTCATCCAAAATTAGTTGATGTATTTATTTAAATATATATTTATTTAATAAAGATTAAAATGTAAAAAATAATATTTTTAAGGACTGCATATATTGCTTTTAAATAGTTTAGTATGTTAATTAATAAGAGGCATTAAATTTGAAAGAGTAATATCTTATGTTTCTCGAATGGCAACAGACTCGAATGAGAAATAAAAAAACGCAAAGTCTTTTTTTCAGTCTAATAGCTATTTTTGGCTAATAAGAAGGATATCGCAAGCGAAGTATATGATCATTTAAAATAAGCTCGGAAGACATTTGAATTTTCTGAAAAAGACTACCTAAACTGTATTATGGAAAATGAGAAAGATCCAGAAAACTAATTTAGTTTGAAATTCACAAGAACAACAGACTAGAAGGAATTGAACAATTATGTTGATGATTTCATTGAAGATAGATATGAAATAATTAATAATTACCAAATAAAATTAGATAAATTGTCAAAATTTCAATTATTAAACAAACAAAAAAAGATGAAAGTATGTGAATATAAAAAATAAGGGGAAATAAAAAGTAAAATGCTGTAAAATCAATTAGAGATGGGTAAACAATACGAGAAGAAATAACGGAAAATAATCCAGCGTCTGTCGGATCTTGTTGATATCTACAACAACCGATTAAAATACACACATACTGTTGTTCTCTAGCGGCAGTTGTTGAACTAGAATATTCTGAAGGGACTGTGGATCGACATGGTACAAATCCGGTATCACGTCCCAACAGCATGCGCATGCTCACGTTCATAATGACATAGAACTTTTTCCATACAAGACGTAATATGTGCGTGATTTCGCATATTGCAGTCTGAGATGACGTCACGAGCAGGAGGAAACGGGTTGTAATGCGTCGTTAATAACACAGCAGCACGTTCCAATGAACTCCTCATAAGCTCCGCCCTCTGGGATCCCTCGGATCCCTGATGCCTGTGATCCAGAAGTAACATATTTTATCTACTTATGATATAATGTCCAGCCGTGTAGATTGACTGTAGGCAACCGATCCACTGAATACAACATAATTCAGCAAATGGACTGTTTTCAAACTTCTGTACGATTTAGTATATATGAAGCCATTTAATAGGCAGACAATTACTCTATCCTTCCTCCTCCAAGATCTTTATAGGCAGGAATTAAAACCACGCATGGGCTTTGCTATGAACTGAAATGCCCAATATCTTAATTGGCAGTATAGCTAGAAGATACCAAAACTGGCATCCCTATCAAAGTTGAACCTACCCGACATTGAAAATGCAACACCAAGAAGGATTGGACAGAAAGTGACGAAACCCGGTAGAGAGAGGCAGCAACGAACAATAAGTGTTCTGTATTTCAAAATAATATCCTTAATACAGAGCGAGAACAGCGTCGGCACAGTAGGTTGGTCGATACTGACTAGGCTTCCGACCTAAGGATAATCCAAGCGGAATTATGCAGCTGATCAGTAGAAATTCTACAAACCTGCAGCCTACAGAGGTGGGGCTGGCAGTCCAACGAGGATTTTTGGGACGTAATCTGATTTATAAAGTCATAGCTTTAAATCTTTTCTGACAAACGTTCGGCGAGTTATAATTACATTTATTTGTTACAGAACTATTAGAGTCAATATGAAACCCTATTTGCTCATACTAGTATTAACATTTGCATATTGGCTTACAAAGATATAGTAATATGAATCGCTATTTTCTTATACTAATAACATTTGCATTAGCTGGCTTACAAAGACATAGTTCGCTTAACTACATTCATAGTTCGCTTAACTACATTCATAGTTATATGCAATGACATATATTACACTACATTCAATTTGCATTATAGTACTTTGACATTTGCCATTACTATTGCTTGGCGTTGTGTTACACTGACAAGTAAATACATCGACAAATACTACATAACATTCAATTTGCATTAGTATTGAAATTAATGCAGTACATTAACTTAATTTGCACCACGTTAACTTTGGAATAGCTTATTAGACTTTTACATTACATCATGTATTAGCATTATGTTATCTATAGCATACTTTCAGAACAACGTTCGTTGCATTACCTATAATTGCATTTGATGTGAATGGCGTTGTCTGCAAATTTGATGTGTGTGACCTTATTAAGTTTACGATGTGCACTTTGATATTTCAATAGGTGCAGTGCCCACTCCTTTCAGTACCTTTCCGTAGATTTTTAAGGTGGCACCTCACTGTGTTTATGTAAGTAAAGGCAAAATGATCGGGGAATCCTTGTTCTCCGAGGTCACACATATCATTATCCGCAAGTCCAAAGCGCTGCAAATAAGTTTAGAAGGGTCGTGGCCCAACAGGAAGGTTGTCAATACTTACGAATAGGACAGCATGATTGCGGTAACTTGCGGAATAAACTTAAAGGTCATCCTATCTGTTGTGGAGGTATGTCATCTGTCTTGCCATTTGTTAATCAGTTGCTAAAAAGTTACCTTTTTAAGATATGAGTTCAGTAGTGGCAGGTAGTGCTCAGGGAGATTTGAACCTATTGCTGCTTCTTTGGCAATTGTGTCCGCTTGTTAGCCGCTGACTATAATGCCTGTGTGGGCAAGTGACAAGTGACGGAGGACGTGGGCACTGCCCCTTTACCATAATGGTTAATCAGTACAGCACCATGTCCGCCATTGTCCAGAGCAGCCGATGGGGTTCGTTGCCGTCCAACTGCCCGTGCCCCAGTATTTATTGATATCAAAGACAAAAAGTACATGGCCATACAGGGGCGTTTGTAACATGCTACTTTTACATTGAAATACATTCAAATAATACTAAATTAGTAATCAATAATACTGTTAACAATATATTACAATAAGTATTACGATACTCAATTATACAATACATTACCTTACTGATTTTGCAATTCCAATATATTACAATTCTAATTGTGCTGTGTTCAAACATTGCGCTACACTCCTCCATAGTGCACTTAGTACCCCTGATATTACGCACACAGTGCTACTCAGTACAATAAACTAATAATGTCGTACTAATATAATAATAATAGCACCACCAATAAAACTAATAATAATACTGAAAAATATTACACATTATTATGCGCTCATTTACAGGTGTTCTCCAAATATGTAATTGAATATTCATAGTCAGTGTTCTAACAGTATGGCACACACAGTTCGAGAGTTATGAATAGTGCTGTTAACACATATTGAGACACGTTACGGTACTAATTTCAGGATCGTTACGGTACTAATTTTTCTACCAATACTATTACATAAAGTTCAACGGTAACTTACAGTGTCTCCTCAAACACGTAAGTGCGCATAGTCGGTGTTTCTGACAGTTTGGCATACATAGTTCGGAGGTTATACCAATAGTGCCGTTCACTCATATTGAGACGCATTGCAGTACTAATTCCAAGATCAGTCCTATCACTACTATTGCTAGTAATTCTGATAAATATTTCACATAGTTATACAGTAATTCACAAATGTCTTCTCAAGTGCATGTACATATTCAGCATTTCTGAACAGTTTGGCACTGATGAAGCCTAAGGCATAGGGTATGTGCGTAATTTTGATTATAATGATCACGCAAATAGATATTTGATTGTTAGTGTATTCAATTGCAAGTGTCATTTCAAGCACATAATTACATGAACATAGTCAGTGTTATTAAGCTGTTTGACAAAGATCAGTGCCTAACGCAGATAATTAGTCCACGATTTTTGTTATTTTTTCCACAAGATATTTTTGTTTAATTATAAATTTACAAAAGGCTTGTCTGTTAAGCTTTGATAAATGAATATGATGCTGCTCTGTGAGTGGGCAGTCTGTGAGATAATGATTCGAGCTGCCTATATTACCACAAACACAATTATCTGTTCCTGCAATTCTGAATTTTTCAAAGTACTGAGGAAATGGGCCATGCCCTGAGACAAATCGGACTAATAGCGATTTTCCTATATTGCGTTCAAGTTGTAGCTTTAGAATAAAATAAGCTGTCCTTCGTCTTGTATTGCTGATATTCCATTCATTTTGCCATGCGTCAATAGCTTTCTGCCGTAGTGTTTTTTTAAATGTGACATTGGCCAGGGTATATGATACTGCATTATATTATGTTCTGTGAGATTTTCAGCCGCTTGCTTTGCTAAGGTATCAGCAAATTCATTCCATACTTGACCTGTATGCGGTTTGACACATTTGAGGAAATATAGGCTATTATAGTTTTCTCTTAGTATCTTTTGTACTGCAATTACAATAGGCGAAGAGTGATAGGGATATGCCTGTGTGGGCAGGAACCCAACACAGGACTGGACGTCAAGCCTGGATTGCAAGCAAAGACGATTGGATGGCGACTAGGCATGCCTCATATTGCCTTAATACTCGGGAGTGAATCACTATATATCGTGACCCTTGAGTTGAATTTGTGTGACAGGTTGACCGCCTTTTTATTGCTATTAATTCCGCTTGAAACATTGAATTATTATGAGTAAACCTCCTTTTCCATGTTTGTACCTGCTTACCGTTGTTTATAATAATAATTTCACAAACCGTTCCAGACTCCGTTCGAGATCCACAAGTATAGATCGGCAGCTGATTATCGCTTGGTGGGGACAAATTGATATTGATATTAGAGTTCAGATAGTGGAAAGCTGGGTGGTTGGAAAAATCAAAACGTTTATTCTCATAATCTAGGTGGAGGTAAGTGGTATCCTATAACTTATGATTCTGTTGTAGTCGGAGAACACATGAAAGGGCTGCCTCGCGTTCTGCTACTAGATCCAGGGGCGGAAGGCCTGTTAACACTTGCAACGCCGCTGTGGAGTCTGGATATAGGACATTTACTAACATGCCTAATTTGTAGGCGATGAGGATGCTGCAGAGATAATAAATAGTAAGCTTCATTCATGCATGTTCAAATTCTGTGCCCATATTCATGCTCCATATAATATGACGCGCTATGTCACAGTCAGATACCAGTATTTGAGCAATCTTGAGGGTATTCCCCAAGAGGGTGTGAAGTTCGTTTGATATAGTTATTTAGCAAGCCAGTTCTGTTTTTAACATATCTGATGTGCGGGAGCCATGATAGTTTATGATCGATCACAAGGCCAAGGTATTTTAGTTGTGGAGCGATTTTAACTGGAGTACCTTTAGGTTTGATGGGTGGCATGCGTCGTAGGGGTTTATTGGCTTCGATGATTATGCCCTGTGTCTTTATGGCTGAGATTGTTATTTTGTAGGAGTCTGCCCAGAAGCTGAATTTATCCAAGTAAAGCTGTGCAGGGGCTTCTAATTTGGATTTCCCGTTGCTTATGATGAGGAAATCATATGCATAGGCTAACATGCTACAGCTAGGAAGACCGTTAAATTTCTTGAGGATGGAATCCGCTGCTATCGGCCACAGGACTGGCCCCAGACATGATCCCTGGGGACAACCTCTTTGTAGCTTTTGCACGACAACGTCTGAGTCTTAGTGATCTGTCTGGAGCGATCACTAAGGTAACTCCTATATTATACTCCTATATCCTATTAATTCTTTTAAATCCACTGAACACTCCATGCTGGTCAGAGCCTCGATAATATCCGGGCACCATAGGGAATCAAATGCCCCTTGTATGTCAATACTAATAATTAACAAGTGCGCTCCGTTACTTCTGTAGTTTGGACAATTTGCAGGAAATTCGAGATAGTGTATTCCGTGGACACACCCCCTCGAAATTCAAACTAGGATAGTTCCATGCTGCGATTCCGATGTAGAAAGAATGTCAATCCCTCTCCAGTATGACTCTCTCTAAAAGTTTGCCGAGCGCAGGCAAAAGACATATTGGGCGGTAGGATGTTGTCAAGAGTGGTTCCTTGTTCTTTTTGTGAAAAAGAACTGCCTCCGCTCTTTTAGTAGACAGGGGAAAGTGTCGACATTTCCAGCAGGCTGTTAAGAATGATATGATGAGTTCTGGAGCAGTTGTGAAGATCATTTGGATTATTGAATTTGTCCAGGCCAGCTGGCCCTGGGGCCTTCTTGGGATTGAGGTTCCTGATGATGCGGACTATTTCTGAACTGCTGAGAGGTGGTTCTGGAGAGGGGCTATGAAGAGCATAGTTATGATCTAATTCTAGACTGGTCTGTTGTGTCCTTGTCAGGTAGATCTTCTTTAAATAGTGCCCGTAGGACAAATTGTAGCATATCAGTTGGGCATGTAGCTGAAGTGAGAATTTTAATGAGAAGCATTGTCGGGCGAATAACTTTATCGGTGGCCATGTGAAATGTCCTGCCATATTTATCCAGGGTGTTGGTGCAATAAGTTCGCCAAGAGCCCTGCTTGGCTGTTGCTATTTTCCTTTTGCATTCCGCTTGAAATTTTTTGGATTTAACAAGAGCTCGCGACGGGTGTGAGATGCCACTTCTGCTTGGCGTCTTAACCTCCTTAGTTTGCTCCTTTTCTGCCTGAGCGAATCTGTCCACCATGATGTGCTTGAGCGCGCTTTATATTTTTTCAGTTTAAATGTTTGATGACAGGTTGCTATACAGGTTTCTACTCGTTCATCATGAGCTTTGTTCAAATCAACAATGTTTTTGCAGTCCTGCAAAACCTTGGTGAAGGTGCCAATCGAAGGTAAGAGGTATTTTTCTAGCTTTTTAATCTCGCCATAAGTGATTTTGAAGCGCCTTTTTGTTGCAGGAGCACTTTGGACGACGATACACGAAGTAACACGTCTAGGTACAGAGTCAAGGAGACTACGCGTGGTCTCCTGAGGAATGGCTTTCCATTCTCTGTCAACCATTTGCCACAGTTCGTTTCCTGAACGCGGCAATGGCAGAGTCTGCAGATGGCGTCCAATCTCATCCCAAATGTGTTCGATTGGTGAGAGATCAGGAGAGAACGGCGGCAAGGGAAGCATCTGTACAGTTTCCAGAGCACGTTGGCTGATGCGAGCAGTGCGTGGTTGGGCGTTATCTTATTGATAAAATCCGTTGGGCACTTCTGAATGTAGGGGAGTGTTACCGGCCGCAGCACATCATCCACGTATCATTGAACAGTCATAGTGCCCTGAATACGAACTAGAGGTGACCGGGAATAATACGCGATTGTGCCAGAAACCATGATGATGCGATGCCGCGTGGTGGGGTTTTCCACAATTGCTGCCGGATTGGACCTTTCTCCACATCGACGCTGCACTCGTATGCGGCGACTATCATTGGAGAAACAGAAGCGTGACATCTGAGAACACGACCCTTTGTCATTCCGTCGTCCACATATTTCGAGCTCGGCACCATTACAGACGTTGGCGTCTATGATGTGGAGTCAATGGCAGTCGTCTTAACGGACTGCAGGCCATTAGCCATCAATCGACGGCAAATGGTTCTGGTCGATATGGGAACATCCAGGCTATCTTGAATATGCTGGAGAACGGAGGTAGAAGTGTTTTGCGGGTGCGCCACCGCTTGTCGGCAAATGCGTCGATCCACGCATGCTGACGTCACTCTGGTTACATCGCCACCCCTCGAACTTTTTACATTTCCGTGTTCCAACCATCGTCGCCACAGCCAGTGCACTGTGGACGCGTTCAGGTGTGTGTCGACTGAAATTTGCCGTGTGGACCAACCTGCCCTTCTCAGTCCGATCACGACGCCCCTCGTAAAATCGTCTGTCTGATGGAACTGTCTCCCTTGACGACGGCCTAACATTCTGTACTATTGCACGCGTCCTCTGAGGCAAGAAAAAATTTTCTACGATGATTTTCCTAGCAGAAATAACGGCACGAAAATTGAACATTCCGCAAGTTCCTTCCCTTACATCTTCAGCGTGCGCTGGAGAATTGTGCGTAACCCAGTGACGTACGTCTACTCTAAAGTTTGCATAATTTTCGGGCCACTCCTTCTTGGTGTTGCATTGGCTTAGAGCGGAATAATCACAGTCTATAATCCGAAAAAACATTAATTCCATCTACAGTTGCTTATAGCATAATTGCCAGCTGCTGTATTTAAACGGAGTCAAATTTCATAAAACTGAACCTTTGAAGTAAAAAGTTAGAATGGCAACTTAGACGAGAGTGGGAAACAGTGAACATAAGAAATGAACTTGACTTTTAACTTTCGTTCCAGGAACCTGTAGTCTTTTATGAAACAAAGGATTCACCATATGAGTTGTAATGCTTGTTTCGTAATTAAAGCAAACTCCATTGGAACACAGCAAACTTTATTTAACAGATCAATTTCATAACTGCAACATATAATTCAAAGAAAAGGTGACATCAAAAATTAACAGCCAAAAACGTATTTTCTCTTTTTTTTAAATTCAAAATCGTTTTCTTACTTCGTACGAGAACCGCACGCAGCTCTCGAGTTGGCGTCCATTTATTAACATATATATTTCAAATTCAACTATTTCAAAAGTGCAAGATTATTGTTGCAACAATATCTAAAGCTGTTACAGAGTCATATAACAGCACAAAATTCACAATATTTTGAAGAATGTTTTATAATATTCGGCTTGATGCATCATTAGCCTCCTAAAATAATTTAGTCTTTAAAATTACACCATAATAACCAAATCTATAGGTGTAGGATTTAAAATACATACCTTTAAAGAAATGCTGACTTTCTTTTTTTGTTTGTTTTTTTTTTCCTTAGGAGAACTGAATATTTCTAACCTGGTAACAGTAAGTAATAAAGAGTGTGTAAAGTTATTAAAAATTAGCATAACAGTTCGGATAATTAATATTCACTTGAAGAATATAATAAAATTACGCTAAACAAAATTTGAACCAAATACCAAATTAAATGACATTAATGTGCCAAAATTTTTCAGCGAATAGTTTGACGTGTAGATATGTACGATTAATAATTGGCTTTATAAATTTTTAATTCGTGCAAATGAACCAGATTGAGGCATAATTATTATCAAGGTAAATTAAATGGTACATAAGGAGCATTGCATAAAAATTCTGTAACAAGTATATAAACAACTGAATTTTTTACTAATACTAAAGATTGATAATGAAAAATTATTTTTAATTTGCTTATGAAACTACGATTTACAGAAAAGTATCATTGTACACTAATGCAAGAAATTAAGAGAATTTTCATATATGATCTACGATCTCCAGAATTACAGGGCAGATTTTAATCAAATTTGGTGTGAACATAGGTTGATATACTACAAACAAAATAAACATTCAACAGTTATAATAGACACACATGTTCGTGCGTAACACTCATGGGAGTATGAAGGTCTGAAACAGCGGTTGCAGAAGACACAAAAGAAATGGATTAATAGGGGGTATGGTCCCCTCTTATAGCAATACAGGCCTCGCAGCATGATGTCATATTGGAAATAAGGCAGTTTATCAGTGTCTGTGGTCCCACTCATTCAGCAACGCTGTTTTCATTCCTGGATGGTTCTCGGAGGGGGTTTGCGAGTTGCAATTGCTCTCCCCAGAGCGTCCCAGACCTCTTCTATAGGATTGAGGTCTGGAGACCTGGCTGGCCAAATCATCCGACGAATATCCTCACTCTCGAGAAGTTCTTCGACCAGAAGAGCTCTATGTGGCCTCGCGTTATCGTCCTGTAAGATAAACTCGGGGCCCACTGCACCCTGGAAAATGCGAACATAGGGCTCCAAGACCTCATCCCTATACCTCACACCAGTCACAGAACCTCTGTCAAAGACGTGGAGAGGTGTGCGGCCATCCAACATGATGCCTGTCCAGAGCATTATACCGCCACTGCCATAATTGTTGATTTCGAGGACATTAGAGGGTAGGTAGCGGGTCCCTGGCTCTCTCTACATGAAAGTGCAGCAAGAATCGGTGTTTAAGTTAAAACGGGACTCGTCGGTGAACAGAACGGTGGCCCATTACTCCGTACTCCAATTACTATGTTGCCTCCACCATGCTAATCGGATTCTCCTGTCCGTAGACGTGAGAGGGATACAAACAGCTGGTCTTCTGGCAAATAACTCTCACTCATTCAGTCTTTTGGAAACAGTCACTCTTGTTGCACGGGTTTCTGTGGCTGCATACAGGTCCCGAGAGAGCTGAGAAGCTGTAGCCTCTCCGTTACGCTTCGCTAAAATGGACAAATAGCGATCTTCTCTGGCCGTCGTGGCTCTTGGACGACCTTGCCCAGGCTTTCTCTCGATGGATCCAGTCTCCTGGAACGATTCCGTTTGGCAAATGATCCTTAGGTCGGAAGCCACCCTACCGGAAGAGTCTCCTGGAACTGTTTCCATAGGTTACACGCGACGTTGGCCGATAAATTAAACTCTCTGCATATTTAGACTCGCGATTGGCCTGCCTCTAGCCTCCCCACAATTCGCCACCTCATTCCATCATCGAAACGTTGGTGGTTACTCATATTTACTGTTCCGATGTGAATTTAACGGATTGCTGCAAGATAGCACCAAGAAATTCGCCGAGGTGGGGTAGCGAACGCAACCCTCCACGCTCTTATAAAGACTGTTTTTCTGCTCGCTCCGCCTACACACACGTGTACGCTTACGTATTTGCCGTACAAGATTTGCATTTTTATCTAAAAGCAGTGGTTTTTCTTCAGTTCAGTTCTTTTCATGAAATTCGATAAAATATGCAAATTCTCTTGACCCACCGAGCGTTACGGGTTTAACCCTGAAATTTCAATGTTCCTCAGATTGTCATGAATAAGTGGCATTTTCTTGATTTTAATTAAAAAATGACTCCCTCATTTTGTACCTATATTCCTTTTCTTCCAATGCACATCTAAACCAAATCAGATACATTAAAAGATAGCAGAAAGTTTCATGTGTAATGAATACAGAAGACAGCCTTCTTAGACGGAATTTTTCGGCCGTAACGCTGAGAGGGTTAATTTATTTTACCAATGTATAATTTCACACTTTCACAGAGTAGTCTGAGAAAATGTTGTTCTTTTTTCCCTTTTTATCAGGGGACAGATCTTTGTTGCGTCCTCTCCTTGTTTGCAAAATTTGCTTTATTTTGTTGCTAATGTTAGAGATTCTCATTACTAATTACTAATCTCTGATTCTAAAGTACTAATGTAATATATATCACAGCCAAAATTGGCTTTAAAAGCAAAATTTTTGCCTTTCTTTAAATTTCCTTCCGTCATTTTATTTTATTTTTTTTGTCCTTTTATGCTATATAAAGATTCAAGACTTCCGCTTGAAAACTGCTCCGTCTCAGGGAATTCCCTTTTAATTATTATTTACCAATTCCTTTTCACGAAAACCTTTTTACACAATTCCACAGCAAACTACTTTGCTTAGTTATACATCTAGCTTATTCGTTTGTAATTGTCTGTTCTCTTTTCAAAGCGATTGCAGAATAGGATCTACCACTTAGGGGCTCAGCAGTGGCTGAGCGATAAAGAACACTGGTAATTCGACCTGGGTTCGATTCCATGCGAACAGACTGGCTGCATGGGCGTTTCCGTGTTTTTTACCCATATGTAACGTGGATACGAGACAATTTCCCTTGGAAAGACCTCCACGATGGCACCCCTCCCCTCGGAAAAATAGCTCTAGAGTGCTTTATCATAATTAAGTAAACCAAATTACCACTTAAGGACTCTACATATTAAACCTTGCATTCTAATATAAATTGTTTAAACTTTAGAAGTTAATTTAGTTCTATCAATTTCTCTGTTTTGACTAAACGTTGTTTATTTAAAGGGAGAAAAATAAATTTTGATGCGTAAAGCTCGAAGAGCTATGTTAGGTTGTCTCTTTAGTCCGGACTTAGGCATACTGAAAGCATAATTCTTTTCATTCATATGGCGACCGAGCGATAAAGTCGCTGAAAATTAGTAGTTCGACCTGGTTTCAATTCCAGACGAACTGGCTGGCTGAATGACCGTTTTCATGGTTTCCTTATGTGTAACGTGGATCCGAGCCAGTTTTGCCTCAGAAAGTCCTCCACGATGGTATCTCTTCCCTTAGGCAGGTAGTTCTCTCACGTTTTGCCGTAATAAAGTAAGCTAAACTATTAAAAAAACGATTTTTTTAATAAGGAGATTAACTTATTCTTTAGTAGTTTTCTTTAAACTCTACATTGGCATTGCAAGCCTATGCATGCAATACGAGTCTAACTGAACATAGCCGAACAGCCAAAAACAGCTTTTCAGTTTTCACGGACTAGAATCTAGTGTGATTATGTGCACATTAGTGATACAAGAATTGTATGATCACGTGATTAAACTGCGTGTTAGGACGTACTTTTCATTTTACTATTATTTAGTTTATTTTATTCTACTAATATTTATTTTATTTTAGTATTATTTACTATAATTTTATTAGTATTTTATTCGGTTTTATTTCTCATTTTTAAATTATTCTACAGATTTCAATGGTTAAAATGTGGCGATATTTGAAAACAAACAATCTAGAAAATTCTAAAGAGACTAGTGTTAAAGATTCAGGATCTCATATAAAAATTGAAAACAGTAATAAAGAAAGAGGGACAAGAAAACTTTCGTTGTTGCAATGAAAGTTAATTATCGATGGGGTTTACACGGAATGGTGATCCAGAATGTCCACTGTCTCTTTTGTTGTAAAAAACACTTCTGAGTACAGCAAGTGCTTCAACAAAATTAAACTTATTGTAGAGATTTATATTTATTTTAAATAACAAGTTAAATTTGATTTTAAGTCCTATCCTATAAGCCTTCTTTCTCCTAATTGCTATGCCAGAATATTTAAATTTGGTAGCGCGTATGAATTAATGCAAATTCTACCAGTGGGAAAAAAAGGTTTAAGTATCAAGTTCTAGAAGGGAAAGCTAGAGAGTCTGGGAAAACTCTGTGCGTGTTGTAGCGCGAGCTTCGGCTTAGCAGTTATTGCTGGTTAAACGTGGCGTAACAGCTATTATTTTGCTGCTACTAAATTTATCAACCCCTCTGTTAGGAAGCAGGGTAGTCTGAGCCCTGTAGCATAATCCTACTACTTGTTAATATCTTCAAATTTTGCGTTTGGTTCTTACTGTTTCAGTTACCAACCAGGCAGAGGCGCAGTTTGCTAGCGTCCAGTTGGCGCATTATAAATAATTTAAAAGTGTAATAAACGGTAGTTTTAACCCTTCTTCTGTGCAGTCTCTACTCTCCAGATTTCACACAAAAGATAGACATTAGATCTTACAATATATTTTAGGACAAATCGTATTACTATGAAAATAAAAGTGTTGATTATTTTAAAATTCTGTTAAAATCTCAAAATAAACAGAGTACAACTTTTGTAAACACATTTACAGTTAGAGAAAAGACTCAGGAAGCAAGTGATTTGGTAGCAGAGCTCAGTACACAATAAAGGAAATGTTACGCAGGTAGTGAGAATATTAATGCCCGCTTGTGAAATTATAGCTGGTAAAATGTTGGGAGAAAGTACAGTAAGGAAAACTGAAAACATTTGACTTTCGACCAATCCAGTAGAATTTTTAAAACATTCTGCGGAAATATGGATAAAGAGCACGCTAATCTATTGCTATAAACTGAAATCCAGTGGTTAAGTAGAGGTAGAGTTATCAATAAGGTTTTTGAACCAAAGAAAAACATTCATGCCCATTTTCAACAAAACCACAAACAAGATTTTACAAGATTTTACTAAATGCTTTGAGCATCAAATATGGATGTAGATGTTAACTTATTTAGCAGATCATCTCATTTAACTTAACTTATTTAGCATCATTTGAATCAACTGAATAAATTATTGCAAGGCGGGTAAGAAAATATACAACTTCAAGTGACAAGATTCTTGGATTTAATTATTGATTGGAGATCGTGTTCTAAAAAGGAATTTTAAAGTATTTGAAACACTGGTAGGGATAAAATGAGAAAATGGATACCAACAAATTTCAAGTTTTATTCTATGCCATCTAGAGAAGCTGTCGAAGGAAAATGATTCTTATTTTCCATCTCTTTAAACAGAATGATATGAGTAGGTGAGAAATTTATTCTTTCACCCTTCCATTCATTCTCAGGTCTTAAAGAAAGAAGAGCTTTGTGGCTTACAGTCGGATGGTTTATTGAAAATGAGATTTAATGATATGGTTTTGGACAAATTTTGGATTTCCGATGAAAGTGAGTATCCAAGAATTCATCGAAAAACAATTAACATAATGCTGCAGTTTTCAGCATCGTACATGAATGAATAAGCTTTTTCTTGTTTAATAAGTATTAAGAGTAAGGATAAAAATCATCTCTTTTTTTTGTAGTTTGGTTTGGATTATTTAATTATGGCAAAGTCCTAGAGGGCTATCTGTCTAAGGGAAGAGATGCCTTCATCGAGGGTCTTTCTAAGGAAAACTAGCTCGTATCTACGTTACACATGGGAAAAACCACAGAAACGCCAATACAGCCAGCCCGTTTGCCGGGATTCCAACCCCGAACCAAACTACAAGTATTCAGGGACTTTACAGCTTGGCCGCGGTGGGCTGTCTCCTTTTTGCGGAAGATGTAATCCATGTATGTTTCTCCAAAATCAGACCCCGAATTCAACCTTTATGTTCTAAAACACAGGTACAAATTTCACATTAATATTTGTTATAAATTGTTATACCAAAGAAATTTATTGTTTATCTATATTTAATTATATTTAAAATTATACCAATTGCATGTAATTGCATTGTTTGGGGTTTTGTTTTGAAATAAACGCTAAAATGATATTAATTTTTTGTTTTCATTAATGACCGTTAATAAAAATATTATGAAAAACTGTTACAGGGACGCTGGGGTTCCCTAGAACATTGTCACGAGATTTCCATAAGAGTTAAAAGTTTGGAAAATGCTAGTTTATAGGATTATTAAGATTCAGTATTCGAAAGAAATCAAACCACAAGAGACATAAACCTTAAAAATTTAACGACTGTTAAATTAACCAAAACTACAAATGAAATCAAGCTGGCCGTTCTCAACGACATATTACTATATTTGAAATATAGTCATTTCTGCTAACAGAATCTTATTTTGAAGTCTTGTTATAACTCACTGCTACAGAAAATAAAATTTCGTCATATTATGGCTAACAGAAAAGTAGTGATATAATTTGTCAGCAATTAGTTTTATGAATGTTGACTGCTATGAATACTGACTATTTCAATTTTTAAATATCATGATGCGTAAACAGCAGTCTTCGTTTCTTAAAAGCTTCTAAATGGCCAATGATTCGACAAAATGTTATACAAAATTAAAAACTACTGTTCCTTGAAGATTCCTTCAAACCAACATTAAATAACAACAACATTTTAATTTTCATGTTAATTACGTCAACTATAATCTGAAATGAAAAATTTTCAGTTAAAAATGTTTTTAAAAATAACTATATGTACTTTTAAAAAAAACAAGCGCAATGGGTAAATTGCTATAATTTTGTACCTTTCGTAATAAATCAAATGTACTTTTTGGCTTTACTTTAAAGTATAAAGTAAAAGGTTTAATACTTCGAAGTACTAAATTTAAGTACTTTTATAAACAAGAGCAATAGTAAATTGCTATAATTTTGTACTTTTTTTAATGCGTCAGAAGTACATTTACTTTCTGTTCTTATTTTAATGGAGAAATACTGTAAACGTTTCCTCAAATTCGAATTACCATTCATATTCGTTTTCGTTATAATGAGTTTTACCTTTCTCTCCCGTGAAGCAAAGACACATTGAGGCATATAGATACTCCGTTTAACTCACCTAATTTAAAACTTGAAAGAATTGCTTATTAAGTGCAGTGAATTACCCAGTGAATAGCACATGCTTCATCTTTCATTCTAATAATAAGCGATGTGCCTCTGATTGAACGTAAAGCAGCACTTCTCCTTACAGCTTGCCCGTGAAAATTGATAGTGTAGATTAAAAGAATTCTACCAGATGGATGTAGAAGTGCGAAAGAAACACACTCATTTTTTTTTTCACCAGATTAAGTGAAAGGTGTTTAACCATGCAATTATTTTCCACGTACTTTAGGCATCGTGGACACTGAGCTCCATCAACATCTTTCATCCGCTTCGAGCACTACTAGCAGTCAGCTGTCGTGGTGGCATTCGTCACGGCTTCAAGGGCAGACACTGCTTTGAATGAAGTTTATGTACGAACCCCAGGGGAGGAGCCACCTGAAGATGTTTTCAGGTGAGCGAAGGCGTTTCCGCGTAGAATCATCGGCTGTTGGGTGCGGTACGTTTCGTTTGAAATTAGTGCAAGTCCCCGGCCCATCACCCACCTTGGTCGCATAGGTTCTGACCTTAACGGGGGTGCGCCGGCCTCTTCGCATGCGAAAACTAATTGCTTCGCTGTAAAGTGACAACTCATAATCATGTCAGCAGTAGCGGAATTAAAGGGGCCCAACCCTATGCATTAAACTCAAAGCTCTGCTTTGATCTCTACCTATAAGGCAAACATTTATAAAGTTTAAACACACCCGAAAATTCTCTGGAATTATGGCGAGGAGTGACTTCACTATTTGCTAGCACGCTTATCTTGAGTATCAGAGACTAAACCTTCTTTTGTAAAAAAGTAATTTCAATCTTAAGACTCACTTTTTTGATGTCTTATTCTCTGCTTCTTTTTGTCTAACAAAAGTTATGACATACTAGGTGCCTGCACCTCGCATTTCGACTCCACCATCTGCGAAAAGTGTAGTTTGCCATTTTGATGCGATTTAAATTCTCCCCAGTTTTATCTCCCTGAGGTAACAGATCATAGGAAGGATAATATTTTAATGCATTATTAAAGCATCGCAGTTTAAGAAAAAATAAAAAAAAACTTGCTGAACCAGACTTGTCATTTTAAATTAGGTTTACAATTGGTTTGGCAACTTCCCGATTCACTTGCTGCAAACTTAGATTAAGCGTCTATGATGTTCGTGAATACGTAAGTGCATTCATATCGGCATAATATAACTTTAAAATGTTAGGCTAACTTTTAAAATGGTGAAATGTTTTTAAGTCGTGAACTTTAAAATGGTAAAACTGTCCTGCATCTAGTTTTCCATCAAGTTTTCATCATTTTTTTCTCTTACTTACTTAATTAATTTCTCTGACAATAGGTGCTTTCGGAGTTTTCCGGAAAGGAATGGTCATCCAACGTTCTAAGCTCTTATTTATAACACAAATTCGTTTTATTTTTGCTCTTCATAGCCTCTGCGTATTTCGCTATTATACTCAACTATAACATTGTTCTGTCTATTGAACCCTTCCCATGAAGCTTCTTATTTTTTGCTTCTTACTTTTTCGCATTAATGAATGCATAAATGCAGGCGTCGTAATTTATCATACGCAGTATAATTTTAACAAAGATAACCATTAATATTAATGACAATAAAAACCGGTTCTGTTTTTGCTAGTTGCAAAAATCATGCAAGCATTGTTTGTATTCATAACCCAATTCCTGCTACCTTTTCCCTAAAAGGAAATAAAATTTTGCAGTCAATTCTTAACGAAAATAATTATCTTAATTTCTCAGAAAAATTGCTGAGTGGGGGGGGGGGGAATTTGTTTGTTCCTAATAAAATGCACAACTGAAATTAAAGTATTATTTTTATCTTTTTAGCCAATGCCAGGTACTTGCTTATTCAGCTTTGGCCACTCCTAAGGCCAGAAGTGGTAACCATTTTATTGTGGAGGCACCTAATAGGCGGCCACCTTTGCCTCTTGTGAAGGTACTGACAGTTACAGCCAAGCCTTCTCTGGGATTGGAACCCAGGCCCTTCGGTACTGCAGTAGGCTCCCCTAACCACTATGCCATTTGGGCAGCTGAAGTTGCATTACGTAATCATTCTTCGGTTTTTAGCAACAGCAGCAAATTAAGGAAGGAAATGAGTAAACTCTTGCGCTAATAATTAAAGTGTAAAATATCAGATAGGTATCAGAGCGTTCTGGAATACTGCTCACTTCCTTGACTTCAGTAGCATAATCTTTTCAGGATTTTAGACTTTGTTCCTCTGAATGCAATCAAGACACAGGAAAAAGATTTGTTTCTGACTATGCTCATGACTCATGACCCGTGAGCTTACTAGGATTAATAAATTGATTCCAGAGGACGAAGCAAGTGATTACGACTTGAACATTCGGGATTAATGTCACAAATATTTATATGAGGAAGGCGAAAAGCTCTCCCTTATCTCTCGGAGTTCTTTCCTCTTAAAGAAGCTCCAACAACGGACAAAAAATAATGATAAAGATTGGGCTTCATTATATACGGTCCAGTAGTCCCCAACATAAGTAACTACCGATGATCCTAAAAATAAATGTACGTATCTTGCAGATAATTGCCAGGCTAACAATCACGAAATTAAGGCTGATTTAGTATCAGCAACTAAGAAATCTACCGAAAGAATGATGATGTTTAATATGTTGCGTTATGTTACATAAAATATTAAAGTAAAAAGCAGAGAGGCCATTAAAAGTATTTACAAGACTGATGAATATTAAAAGAAATACGCTGATTACTTGTTCACATGTATCATAACAGCAAGTCCGAGCTGGAACAAGATGTGAATCTGTATCTCAGATGCGCAATCAATAATAACCATATTGGGAAGTGAATAACCCAAATAATGAATATTCTGGCATCAAGGGGCAAGAATTGTGTAGCACAGAGTGATCCCACCCAAATCAATGTACAAAGGAAAGCCGCCGATGGTTATTCTTTGAATTTCTAGCTGCAAGAGGGCACAACAAATAACCAAAGCACTGGAAATCACTTCCAGTCTCTAACCATATGATATGAAGCACGTAAGTACACCATCAAATCAACGAAACAATATGAACAAATCACAACTGCTCTAAAATATCTCAACAATAACCAAAGTGTGTAATACAAAGTGTAAAACACGCGTTAACAACTCTGTCGGTTAAAGTGCCTAATTGCCTGATTTTAAAATCAGTTTTAGAATACCCGCAAGATGACCTGCAAGTGAATGTGCGTTAAAGAGTAACTAAGTGTATGGAACGTATCTGAACGTAAAGCAACGAATCGCCAGGTGTGATGAATATGCAGTTATATCGTACGCAATGTGCTCATTAAATGTCCTACCATCAGTGTAATCTTTAGTGCATCAGTGTAATCTTTAGTTGAAGCAAAAACGTATTCCTGTTGTAACTATTGTGTGTAAGTAATGTATAATTCAAGCGAAGAAATAATTTTTTTCTAGATATTTTGTTCTCCTGATGAGGAGAAACCTGTAGCTGCCCTCGAAATTGATTGAGTGTTTTACTAATGTACGCCAAATACAAGGCTGCTTCAGCGATCTTGAAGATATAAATACCTCACTGGACCAACTTTGTAGTTAAATCACTTAGGCATCATTCTAATACTTTATTTTAGTATTAGTGTTATCATACTGTAACCACTATGTATATAAAATATATAAGTTCAGCATCAGCAGTAATTTTGTTGTTCTCTCGTAATAATTGTGTATATACAGTGCATAAGTGAACAAATTACATGTGTATATTTTAGCAGTAGTGTAACACTGTAGTTATAATTGCATATAACGTATACTTCAAGCATCAGTGTAAAAGCTGAATTCACCCTATTGTGACGTACACACTTCATAAGGGAACAAAATGCATAAACAGCATGTCTAGGCTTGTTAAATGCTCAATAGTTTAAAGTAAATTCATAAATTACCTGCTCCACCTCTCCAAAAAATACCAGTATTTATGTATTAATGTAATCATATGGTAACCTTTGTGGGTAAATAATGTAAATTAAATATTAGTGTAATCTCATGGCAAATATTGAATTCATCTCATATACATGTGAAGATATTGGGTAAATTATTATCTATGCAATCTATGTTCAAAATCTTAAAATATCCAGTGACCTGTACGCGAATGTAAACAACAAATGCTGAATCTGATCAAGTTTGCAATAGTGTAATTTGAAACATATAACAACTGTGTAACTATTGAACGTAAATTGTGTACCATAAATGTTTTAATAATGCCGTAGGTCCAGACCTAAGATGGGATAACCAGTGACGCCGCCAGCGGTTGCAGAGCATGTGCATGTCGGTTGCATCTCGACATTGGCCTAGCAAGGCGTTGTTAATCTGGATAGCTAGCGTAAAAGGCCTATACCTACTTACTCAGGGTAAATAATTGGGAATCTCTGCAATTATACCTATTAGCAGTGAGAAGATCAGCGGTCGCTGCTCAAAGCTCTTTACTGAATTCAAGAACTCGGTTCTTATATATAAATTAACTAATTTGCATCCGGATAGGTGCCGACGAAAGTAAACGTTATGCTTGAGGCGAAATGATATAATAATGGCTTAATAAACATAAAACCTTACAGAACACTATATAATAAACTTCACGAGCTGGAGGACTTTTCATTGAGAAAGGGGATTGCAACTTCTGTGAAAAGTTATTTTTATTCTAGGGGTAGTTGTAAAGGTCTTGACCCCATAAAATTCTTGTGAATCTGCCTAAATACAAAAAAAACTATACTTTGTGCAGTGTATAATTCTCTCGACTATCGCCTAAGTGATAGATACGTATTGGAACTTCTAGACAACTCCTTCCTAACTTCACATGGAGTGTTTCTCAGTGCCAAGAACATTATGCGGAGAGGCCGTTCCCGAAATATTAATAGAAACGTGCTACAGAAACGCCATCTTCAATAAACTGTCCCCGAGACTGAATGCACAGGCCCAGTTATGGAAGATCCCGCTCAAATGTTCTCAGCACCTTTACTTCATCTACCAGTTTTCCAGTGACTCTTGATGTGTAAAACGATATGTCTGCTGATAACATTACGGCCATAGCCACGCTTGGAGCTGACAACCCCCAGGAAAGTACTCTCTTCAGAATCACTAACTGCAATCCTTTCTATAATGTCCTTCAGAAAATCTACCTGAATTCCAATTTACTCAGAACTAACGATGATGGTTACAATACCATCTTTATGCTGATGGGTTATATCCAAAGGGTGAATTTTCACAAGAATAATAAATGTGCAAAACTTCCTGGTAATAATAAGAATATCCTCAAAAACAGAAACAGTCTAGTAAAAGCACGTAAAATCATAGATTTTAGGATACGGACTTAATGACCCGGATCAATAGACTAAACAAGGTAATCAAATTCAAAATCTCTGGGTACAGAAACTGTGACTGGATTGAAAAAAACTCGTAAATTTAGCTCGGAAGACGGCTCCTTATCGACATCTGTGCGTTGCCTGAAAACTAAAAGAAGTGCTATTATGCCCATTCAGACTGACAACAAAACTGCGTGCACAGATTTAGACAAAGCTTACTCGTAAGTGTTCGTCAAGTACAGGTTGGCCAAAATAAAACTGGCCTAGAAAAGTGTTTTTGGAATTTCGTGAAAACTTACTCTAAACATCAAACAATCATTAGAATTTTTTAAAATCGTTGTTTAGTGATCAGTTGAATGCGACACAGAGTGGTGCTAACAATAAAATAGCAAAGTTTCTTTGTTGAATGTCTAAGGTTTATCCTAAGTTTATTAACAGTTATTTTAAGTTATGAATCTTTCCTATTCATTCTAATTTCAGCTTACAATTTCCTACCAGAAGATAATTTCAGAAACGCAGTGAATGCAAATGAGTACTAATTTTAAGTCGATGTTTCGCCGACTTCGAGAGAGAGAAAGTCTGATTTTCTTGAGTAGCGCGCGTTTGCCATTTGGCTACATTCTCTCTTAGCTACTACACTCAGCCATGCTTTAGGTACTTGTTTGGCTTCGCCTATTTAATTGATATTTAGGGCCCAACTACTTAGAATTCTGATAGCTTCGGCTATCAGAATTAGTTAAGCTTAGTTTAGTTTAATTTCATAATTATGTAAGTTCAAGCCCAAGCGGAGGCTTTGTGTAAGTTCCGAGTTAGGAACTGATTGTAAATATTCTGAGAAATAAAGCGTAGTTAACCCTTTTTAAGTCTTACGTGCTTATTAACATATTTAAGCGATTAATTCTTGTTAGTCTTTGTGGGGTTCTGAAATTGAACATTGGAATTAAAAAAGTAAAACCCCACATTTGGCGCCCGAACTTGTTCTTAACGAACCATGAGGCTAGGTAGGGAAGATTTCTCGTTCACTTCTCCTACCTTTCAGTTCCATCAGCCACAACCAAGCCACATGGAGGGATTTGGATTTATAGTGGAAACTATGAGAGCGGCGATGAAGCCAACAGCAACTTTTGATGGAAGAGGATCCGTAATGACCTTCCTGGAGCAGCTGGATCTACACTTCACGTTATATCCTGTGAACCAACTGTAAAGAATCATCATCGCTACGTCGAACTTAAAACGTCAAGCCCTTAGCTGGTTCAAGAATATTGGCAAGAGTTTGTTGGGGGATCCAGGATCCGAAACGTACACGTGGAAAAATTTTTAAAATTCCCTATTGAAAGCATTCCCAGTAGTAAGAGACCACGCAAGACTGGAATCAGAATTATTTAGTAAATATCAAACTAATTTTGACGAATTAACGGTCTTCATCTTAAGAAAGATTCATATTGTCAAATTATTATATGGAAAATGCCCGACAAGGAAATCATTGAAATAATTTTGCCGCGGTCGCTTCCGTCAATTCAAGATTTTCTTGAAGTTAGAAATCCGCAAACGCTGGAAAGCTTATTCGAACTAGCTGTCAAATTTCAGAGTAGACGAACGGCCAAAAACGCGGGTGCGAACAATTTAGGCAGTATTCAAGGTTTCACGCCCAGACGAAACCTCAAAGTCAGCAGAATTCCTATCGGCAAGAGGGGAAGTAGAAAAGCAGTTGGATGAAGGGGTTGAGAAGAAAAGGTTAAACTAGTCACGGTGACCAGAAGAAGGGTGAAGTCACCGTGTGGGAAGGTAAATCCCTCATAAATCAAACTGAATACGGTAGTCGTCCAAAATTTGGCCTTGCCAGAAATCCAGATACTACTAAACAACGTCCCTATGACCGCCTTACTGGATACCTGGGCTCAATGCAGCTTCCTGTCGCAGGATTTTTTTTAAAAAGTATTTTCATCGTTATAGACCAGGGATGGGCAAACAACAGCCCGCGGGCCAAATCCGGCCCGTCGGAAGACTGCATGTGGCCCGCGGATAGAATCTTAATTTGCCGGTCCGAGGCAAATTAAAAGAAATATATATTTAAATATTATATCTCCATCTCCTTTTCTACTTTGTTTAAATATTACTTTTTTCTTCCTTTTGTTCAAAGGATTGATGATCTTTTTACTGTCTCTATTTTTGTTTTACAAAACATAAATCGACGGAAATAGCAAGCACAAACAGCTTTCAATCGGTAAGTGTTAAACACGGAAGTACTTTGGTAGTTATGCTATAGATTGGTGCCAAGAATCATCTGTTTTTCGGGGAGAAGACGTATGCGAATCCAATATAAGTGAATCAGACCTCATATTTGGCAGACTGCGCATTTTAAGCTCCAGACAGGGGTCTTTTCTTTTGTCTCGAATTCTAGTATTATTGATTGCGTATGGAAAGACTGCGGACATATACACTGACTACCAATAAGCATTTGAAAACCTATGCAAATGACGATATCTGCGGTCCTAAGGTACGTCACGGACTCCGCCGGTATATATCGTGTAGGAAACAGCATCGGCTTTAGTCGCATGCAAGATGCCTCGCAGTTTGGAGCTCTCTGATTTCGAGAAAGGTATAATTATCGGGTATCACAAATGTGGCCGATCCTTAACGGACATATCTAGCGATTTGAAATACCCAAAATCGACAGTGGCCTATGTGATTAAGAAGTAGAAGGTGAGCGGTGATTGTCGGAATGTGCTCCGAGTCGGCAGACCAACGAAACTGGAAGATAGAGACCGACGAGTGCTGTACAGAGAAATTCGGAAAAACCGCACCCAACCGATGGCCCTCATCCGCGAGGAATTTCAACAGGCATCCGGGAGTATTGTTTCAATGAATACCATCCGTAAGGAAGCACATCTGCTTGGTTTTCATGGTCGTGCTGCTGCCCATAAGCCTTTGATAGCAAAGTCCAACCGCGCTGCTCGATTAATGTGGTGCGAAGCACATCGAAATTGGACCTTAGATCAGTGGAAACGGGTTCTTTGAAGTGACGAATCAAGGTTCACCCTTTGCCGTTCAGATGGCAGGGTCTGGGTCTGGCGTCAACCTGGAGAACGTCTCCTGCCAGAATGCATTGTGCCAAGAGTCAAGTTCGGCGGAGGTGGAATTATGGTCTGGGGATATTTCTCCTGGTATGGGCTGGGACCCTTGGTCCCCATTCATGGTAAGCTCAATTCCGATGCCAACTACACTATTTTGGATGACAATGTGCTTCCTACGTTGTGGCAGTTTTACGGGTTGGACCTCTGTTACTTTCAGGACGACAATGCCAGTTGTCATGTTTCGACGTTAACCAAGGCTTGGTATGGCGCCAGTGGAATTCATTGAATGGACTGGCCTGCCCAGAGTCCAGACCTGAACCCTATCGAGAACCTCTGGGACGAGTTGCATCGCTGAATTCAGGGGTGCACTACCCGTGCAAAATCGGTGAAGGAACTTCTATGTCTTCTCCAAGCCGAGTGGAAGAAAATGTTATTAGCTGTCATACAAAGACTTGTGGAAAGTATGCCCCGGAGGGTCCACGTTGTAATTACCTCTCATGGAGGCTCTACCAACTATTGATTTTGAATAAAGTTAGTTTTTCTCTTCTATCACAGATGTCTAAATACTTATTGGTAGTCAGTGTAACATCATTGTGAATAGTGGTTTTAAAATTGTTAAAAGTATAGCGTAGCTAGTGCTTGTTTGGATTATTCGTAAAATATTTCAACCCCAAAATGTCTACTAAAAAAGTTGATTCATAATGCCATGCTTTTAATGATGAATGGACCTAGAAATATTTTTTACAGTTGTAAAAGATAAACCAGTGTGTCTCATCTGCAACGAAGCTGTAGGAGTCTTCAAAGAATATAACATCATTATCGAAAGTAAGTTTCCCGAATTTAATATCTTACGCCCAGATAATCAGTGCTATGTTTGCTTCATCTTATATATGTGAACAAGTGTTTTCAACAATGAACCTTAGAAAGAATTATTTCAAAAGTAGAGTGAGAGATGAGCAGTTAGCCTCGTTCCTTAGAATCAGTACATCTCACTTCGAACCTCAATATAAGGAACTTTTAAAAATGAAATTGCAATTACATTTTTCTTATTAACATATTTAAATTGTAATACTTGTATATGTTTTTAAAATTTTAAAAAAATTTACCTTGGCCGGCCGAACACTTTTTTTTTTCGATTTTTGGCCCGCGAACGAAAACGTTTGCCCATCCCTGTTATAGACTGTTTAAGACAACAGGACAACGCGTGATTGCTGCCCAAGGCAAATAGTGTGTCTGCTTGGGAATTTGGTGCTGCATGTTCAAATAAAAAACGAGGTTCAGAAAATCAATTTTCTCGTTGTAAAGAATTTATTAATCACAGTCACATTGGGGGTTGATTTCTTACGCGCAGTTAGCGCAAAAATTAATTTTAAAGATTCTACCTTACATGTCAAGATGGGCAAGAAGAAAAAACCGTAGTCCCGGATGTGAATCTAAGTCACCTCGAAGAAAGAGAAAAAGAAAAATTTCAAGAATTGATAAGAACTTTTTCTCAATTATTCGACGAAAAACCTGGCTTCTGCCAGATTGTCTCTCATAGCATTGACACTGGTAGTAAGCCCCCAGTTGGTTCAAAACCGTACAGATAGGATCGGGTGAAGGAAGACATTCTCGAGCAACACATTAAGAAAATTCTCGAGGATAAGATAATTACGCCAAGTACCAGCCCCTATGCTAGTCCTGTAGTTTTATGTAGAAAGAAGAATGGACTGCCACCAGCAGATCCGAACGCATGGAGATTCGCTATCGATTACGGAAAATTAAATAGCATAACGAAATACCCCACATATCCCCTCCCGATAATAGACGAAATTATAAGACAGATTCGGTCAACTAAATTATATGACAACCTTAGACCTGACGTCAGGCTGTTTCCAGATTGCAGTAAAACCCGAGGATATCGAAAAAACAGCTTTTATTACAAAGTCAGGCGTGTATGCCTTTTTGAGAATGCCGTTTAGCTCAAGCGGAGCTCCGGCTACATTTCAAAAAGTTATGGATATTGTTTTAAGGCAAGTCTTGGGGAAAACTACAGTCATCTATCTCGATGATATTATTGTGACAAGGGAAATCCTAGAGGAACACATTAAACATTTAGAGGAAGTTTTTACATTATGAAATGAAGCGATCCTCAAAATTAATCCTAAAAAGTTCAAATTTGCCGCCAAGGAATTGAGGTACCTCGACTATAAAATCTCGAAAAGCGGTACTGAAACTGACAACTCAAAATTTTAGCGATCAAAAGTTATCCACCGCCAAATACGGCTAAGAAATTATCATCCTTTCTAGGAATGTGTTCCTATTATAGAGTATTTATTAAAGATTTTACAAAGATAGTTAAACCCTTGTTGGTGCTTAAACGAAAAAAGACTAGGTTCACATGGACAGTGGAGGTGAACACGGCGTTTGAAGAATTGAAACACGCCTTAATTAACACCCCTGTTCTTAAATTCCCGGAAGGTTATCAAAATTTGCAAATGGCAGCAGACGCATCAGACTACGCAGTTGGCTCAGTTCTTTCCCAAAATGGGCAGCCAATAGCTTTTTTTAGCAAGACGCTTAATCAAACTCAACGAAATTATACAGCACCTGAGCGGGAAACCCTCGCGGTCCTATTAGCGATGCAAAATTTTCGTGTGTACTTTGGAAGTGTCCTGATAACTGTGTATTCAGATCACGCGGCAGTTGGTCGCCTATACTTCGATAAAAATCTTTCGCCCCCGCTCATACGTTGGACACTAAAACTGCAAAAGTTTAATTTAATAATAAAACACACGCCTGGGAAAGAAAATATAATTGCAGATGCCCTTTCGAGGATTAAGATCGATGAAGACGGAAATACAATTAAATGTACAATGCTAATTGCGAAAATAATTTAATCCCGGGAAACAATAATTGCCGAATTAAAAACGGACTCAAAATTTAAAGACATTTACGCTTATCTGGAAAATCCCGAAAATTTTGAACATGTAAACTTAACGGCTATTCGCAGTAGGGAGGCCCAGTATGAAATTATCGATAAATTGCTCTTTTACACGAAAACAACCAACGATAACAACGCCGGTAGTCCCAATGAGTCTACGCTGAAGTATTCTAGAGGAGCTCCATGACTCGAAATTAGGAGCCCATCTTGGTGTTAGGAAAACCCTGCAAAGAGTCTGCGAAGCGGTGTATTTTCCGCAGTTATACAAAGTTGTGACGGCGTATGTCAGGTCATGTCGCTTGTGTCAAATAATTAACGACATTAATTACAACCCGGCCGGGTACTTAAATAGCATAAAAACCACTTTCCCAAATGAATTGGTTGTCATTGATTTGCTTAGTCCCTACCCTAGAACACAAAGATTAATAAAAATAGACACTTGTGTAACCACTGTGGATCATTTCTCAAAATGCGTGGAAATAATTCCCCTTAAACGGGCTTCACCAAAAATAGTAGCAGATTCGTTTCTAAATAAATATGTTATAAAATACGGGGCCCCAGTAAAAATAATATCAGATAGTGGTAGGCAATTTGTAAGTAATTTATTTGAAAATCTGTGCACAGGCCTTGGCATACGCCATCTAAAAATGGTACCTTATAGACCGGAACGCGTAAATATTATTTGCGTAAAATTATAATAATATTGCGGAACGCGTAAATAAGAATGTAGTTAAAATCATTCGGGTATATGTTAAGAAATATCATGGCCGTTGGGACAGCTGTGTCAATGAATTAGGCTTTGCCTTGACAACAGCAAAACATGATACGACACAAAAAAAAGCCCGCAGAATTATTCCTAGGAAGAAAAATTTTAACGCCACTGGATAAGCTATTTTTCGTTCAACAAAGACAGGAAGAGTTTAAATTGAAAGATATACAGAAAATTATTAATCAGGCCATCAAAAATGCTGATGCGACAAGGTCGAAACAGAAAGTATATTATGGTAGACAGAGACGCGAGGTGGAATATACGATAGGCCAGAAAGTGCTAAAATTAAAACATTCTTTATCATCTGCACCCGAAAATAAGGTAGCTAAATTTGAGCCCATGTTTGAGGGGCCTTTCATTACCGAGAAAATTAAATTTTCTACGGTTTACTTAAAGACGGAAAATGGACAGCAAACAATTGCTAACATGGACCAGCTGAAACCGTACTATAGTCGTACGGATTTTCTAGTTTTGAAAAATTTATTGCAGGTTCCTGGGAGCGCGCCAAGAATATTGATTTCGCCGTCGCCTAGCAAGGATCCCCCAGCAGCAAAAAGAAAACAACCGGAGAATACTGAAGAAAGGACCGCGAAACGAACGCAACAGCAGCCACAAGATTCAGACTCAGCGAGAGTGAAGGGAACGAAACAGTCAAAAGTTCCCCTTCAACAGAAGCCGGCGCCGATGGGAAAGCGGAAAAGGCTCATGGAGAATAATCAAAGAAACCGTCTAACTCCAGAACTGAAGCCAACTTCCTCGAAACAAGCCACAGGAATATGGCAGCCAAGATCTACGAAAAGAAAACGACTCGACGAGGCAAGATCCATTCCTTTTCAGCAAACCAGGAAAACCAAGAAAAGATCGAAAGATTCCGAGGAAAGATCCGGATACTACAAGGCAAAGAGGAAGCCAGAGTTCCAGAACTCTCAACCAACGAGAAAAGCAGGCCGATCCAACGCCCGAGGAACGAAGAGAAAGAAAGGGCCGGAGGTGAATACCAGCCGCCCGAGAAGATTGAGAATTCAAGGTTTAAGATCTCCCACTTGGCAAGAATTTTGAGACAAAAGAATGGAAGAGTATAGAAACCAAAAATGTAAGTGAAAATTTTCCTTGTTTTCTATTTTGTATTGTTCGATTTATGTCATGTGTTTAAAGTTGCTAAATTCTGTTTAAATCAAGAAATTGAATTCGCAAGTTTGCGAGAATGTAGTTGTAACTATCTGTTAAACAGAAACGTTTTTTGAATTTGCAAGTTGGCAAGAATTTATTTTGTAAATACTTTTCTTTTCAGAATTCTCAAGTTGCGAGAAACTAATTTGTGAATATGTTTAGTCGAAAGACTTCAAATGTGTTAACTTAAAGAAAGATTGTAGTAAAACTTTGTAAATTTTGTATAGCAACTATAACGAATGATGTAAAATGAATTTTAAAATATTGCATGTTAAAATGTTCGATTGAATGTAGAAATGCTAATGTCAGCTTTTAAACTATTGTAAAAGTTAAACTTGTACAAATGTAAGTTTTTGTCAAGCATGACTCTAAATACCTTGTCTAAGAGATGAATTGAATGAAAAAGTTAGGCTCTCCAGGCTTCAGCTTAGCTTAGCTTAATTTCGTAAATGTTTACGTTCAAGCCCAAGTAGAGGCTTTGTGTAAGTCCGAGTTAGGAACTGATTGTAAATATTCTAAGAAATAAAGGGTAGTTAACCCTTACTACGTGTTTATTAACACACTTAAGCGATTATTCGCTTGTTAGACTTTGTGGGGTTCTGAGATTGAACATTGGAATTAAATAAGCAAAACCCCACAAATGTTATGCGAAGCACAGTTCATGGAAAACGTGTCCTGAACTCTTTGCTTGCGTTTTTAAGAATAGAAAGGGAAAATGCCCCAGCAAAATATGCAAAGGAATACTTAATAACAAAAATGCACGAAACGGGCTGTGTAGCAAAGTTCACTTCTCTTCTTCATTAACAAAGGTAAATTTAGGTTCAGAATTGTACACATTTTCCGTGCCAGTTTTATTTTGCCCACCCTGTAATATCTGTGAATTCATTAATTCTAAGAAAATATCTCAAATTGTAACCAAGTTTAGGTTGCGTAAGGCATCTGGGAGCAACAGTGTCATCAACAAAAGCGACTAAAAAATCGTTGTGACAACCTTATTTCGAAAACTGTAAGCGTTCCAAAATCTGTTTATACCAATCTTATTTTCAGATCTGTACTGGCAGACTCTTCCTGGATCTCCATGACAGCAGCTCGAATTTAGAGGAAAATCCACTATCAGTATGCAGCTAGTCCGGACTGTTGAATTGTTTGCTATTGGTACTGCTGCCTAAACTCATTAAACCACAGCTCTTCCCATGTTCGACGTTGGAAAAGGCATTTGACCGCGTTTTGCATGAAGGATTTATCACAAGCTCATTTAGATCAATCTAAACAATGATTTTACCCTTCCCCTAACCTCTTTCCGCGGCAATAGGGCTTCGTTAGTTAGATATGGGAATTACCTCTTCAAAACTACTAATATTCATACACAAATTCCGCAAGGTTTCATACTCGTGCTCGTTATGTATCTAATCTCCGTATCTGAAATTCCAACCTTTCACTGCAATAACTGCCGCTGCCTGTTAAGCGGACGACACAGAGCTCATTACCAAGTGTCTAAGTCTGAAATATTCTATAAAGGTTGCAAGAGAAACGTATTCATTGAAGACTCGCGCATTAAGTAACGCCTCAGTATCCACTCAAATAAATTAAAACTCTTTCTCATCAAACGTAGCAAAAAGGAAACATGCCAGCTAGGACCTTTTCTTTTTTTTGACAAAACTTTTCAGAGTTCTCTCTGCTAATTATCTATATGTAAAACTCAAGCACCTTCTCGCCTCGACTCAATCCCTCAAAACTGCTATCGACAAATTTGTGGACATGTTCAAACGACACAAACCAGTCCTAGGCAGGTACAGGTACAGGTAGAAGCTAAATCAGCACCTCCATAATACCATAAGTGACTGAGGTATTGTTAAACCTAGCTAACTGTTTAACTTCTTCCCAGTTTTGAGGGAGAATACCCCAGGAGCTGATCCGAGGATCTTCTGCTTCTCTTCCTCTACCATTAACCTCTCGTAACAATTCCTCACTGGGTTTGAGATGGAAAGAGAAAACCTATCTGTCAGTAACTCCGCCCTCTTCTTCCTAAGCTTTTTAGGCTTGGCCTCGCACATAAAAAAGAGACACTAAAAAACTGCAAACTTGTCAAAAGGAGATACTTCTCTCCCTCACAAATTTCACACTTTCACAAAACTTTCACAAAATTTCAAAAATTTCGACTATGTATTAATTCTACCAGACGACTAAGCACTTGTATTTTCTAACACTCACCTCCTCAGGGAACAACTTCTTGACTATTTATTTTCTCATTGTGACTGCCACCTTGACGGATCCATTATACTCTCTCTACCGTCTGATGTGTCTCCTATACTTGCCAGAGTCATATAATTAGATCCTTTCTTTACCCTTATCACCGGCTAGTTCTTTTGCAGATTCCCTTAAGCGCCCCTCCTACGCATTCTTTATATGATGTCTAGTTTTAGATTAGTTGCAGACGCAAGATGAGGCCTCACTCTTCAGCGTCAACTCTTGTTTTTCAAAAAATATTTTAGTATTGCTCACTAATCAGTTTAGTGTCTATTAAAACCTTGTTAGAAAGCAGGAAAGCTACTCTTATTAACGCTTCAGTGGCATAATGTTATTCCTGTGTATCGGCAAGCGTATTTAACTTTCGACATACACATTCATGGAACATAGCTCAAAATCTGTATTTTCAGATACTTTGTCCAAAATAATGATTACACAATGGAGGTAAAAAATTTAAATTTAAGCAGGAGCTCCGTGTTTTAATCTTACTGAACCAGCTTCTTCAAGTAAAATTTTAAAATAGATTATTTTGATAATTTAAACAAAATGTTTCCGGATTTTGTGTTTCTTATTTTTAGCGTGAAACGTTAAAAGGTGTGAAACGGCACATAATTAAAAAAAAAGAAAAGATTTCTCGCAATCTTATGCACCTTATCGCCTTATGCATTTTTATAAAATCATTTGTGTTCGTATATACAACATTCGGGGAAAAAAGTTATTTAAACAAGCTTCTGCAGAATTTTAACAGCAATCCAAACCCAATTTAACGACAGTCACGAGACAATTACCTTTAAAACGGGGCTTTTTTAAATCTAAGAATTTTCTTAATACAGTTTGAAACATAATATATACTTATAAACTGTGTTTCCCAACTCTTTTATATTTTAAGCACATTCACAGCAAAACTTTTACTTTTTAAAAAGTCTGTTTAAGTCGCATTGGTTTTATACGATACAAGTCAGTCAGCAAAAACAGTTTTCAAGTCAAGCATGCCGTTAAATCTCACCTGAACTGTATTTTCATGCTTTTTCTTTCTTTCTACTTAAATTCGGTTAAACTATGATTAAGATTTCAACCAAGCACAATGCTTTCGTAAGATAGATTTTTATTGCTATTAAATTGCAATTTTCGACCCCTATTTCATATGTAGAATAATTTTTATGTTGAAGCAGAAATATAAAAACGTAGAGTTTGGGTGTTTCGTGAGCACTTTACATATCTTAATTTTACTCCATTCCCACTGCATCCATGCAGTATTTGTATTGAGATAAGTTCTAGAAAAGACGTACTGATATCAAAGTCTAACGAACTGATCTAATTCTCATGCTTATGGTTCTTTTTTCGCGAAATGAGCCTAAGATGACAGATGCGCATTAAAAGAAATAGTTTATCCTTTTAGTCCCGATTAAATATTCTAAAATGTTTCATACCGTCACATAATGAAAGAAATTAAAATTTATTAACAACCATTCTAGATTCAAAATGATACCTTCAGGTGTTCTCACTGAAATACGTTGCCAAACTGGCCTACTTAAAAAGCATATTAGTGCGGAATAAAAATATTTGTTATGTCAGAAGTATGCGAAAGAATAACAATTACAAATAAAAATTTAGCATGCATTTAACGAAAAGACATAGTTATATAAGTAGGTGCTACAATCAACATGAGTTCCAATACGTGAAGGTATTCAAACAATGAGAAACAAAAGCCTCAGGAACACACGGATGAAACTTCATGCGACTGTTGGGCGATTTTGAATACAGCTTTTGATGAGGATCAGGAGTACTGCTGAATTTAATTACATCCAATGTAAACTGAAGTACAAAAAAAAGTTAGATGCAGTTTTGCTTTAAAAACCTCCTTGCTTCGTATCGAAATACTTGTAGCCAAATAACCAATGAGTATATGTTAAGAGTGAATCTGTGATAAAACACATAAGGATTTTTCACAATGGTTGAAAATACTAGACAAAATGGTTAAATAATGCGAATTATCTTCTGTAGCTTCTAATGCTGTTTAAGTCACTTACCCACAATATAATTACAAAACTACATTGATATTGCGGATATATATGTCTCAAATGTTCTTGAAATGAATATATACTGAAGATATATATCGTTAAATCGTGTAAATCGACAAATTTACTTCTTAGTTTATCTAATACATTACAGCTTTCACTGACAAAGAAATACTATAATTACAAAATTCTCTCAGGATCATATTTCACTGTACCGCCTCCTATCCGTCATTTAATTCGATGATTTGCTGAAGCATAAAATTAGTCTGAATGCAGCAGTCATAACAGTTTACAGTTCGCATTCGAAAGACATGTGAACTCCTGAATGTCACATGAGATTATCATCAAAGACAAAACAAGCAAACCCAGGAAGTTCAAAGTTGCTGCGTAAATAATTTTTAAGGAGGCTAACGTAAAATGGTCAGATATTTCCAAGGCCAGACCCGGACAAGACAATTCAAGAACACATGTAATAAAAAAAGGGAAGAGAGAAGATTTATTCCCGATATATTATTGTTTCAAACAATTAATACCATAGTAATTTTATTTCGTAACCGAACACATATTTCAGAGAAACCTCCCAAAGACTGTCGTCCATAGTTCCAATAGATGTTAAACTTTTATGAAATATTCGCCATAAAGAGCATAACTATCGTGTGATCTACAATAATGTTTATTTTTTTTCCGAAAGATTCTAAAAATCTGTGTTTATTTCAATTAGTTTAAATTTTATACTTAGACAATTATCTAATTTTATAGTTGATGGTACATATGTTTCTAAACATGAAATTTCATCAAATACACTCTAAAAAGAAAAACAAAGAACAAGAGGCATCAAGAAGTTATCAGAATAGGAAGAAATTCGATACATATGATGCATATGCATAGAAAAAAATGATTAAAATTTTCAGTTAAACTGAACTTTTTATTCAGGAAATGAAGCCGCATATAACGGATACGTCAATAAAGTGTTGCCTCACCTCTGGGTCGTAGGCAAGCTATTATTCGGTTTGGTACTGACTCGCAGATTTGGCGGATAATGGCCGGCGGGATTTCTTGCCAATCTCTGTCCATTTATCGCGTTAGATGGGTCCTGGAAAGGTCTGAGGAACATGCTTATCATACCTCAAACGTGTTTTACTGGGGAGAGATCTGGCTATCTAGATGGCCAGGGAAGTGTTTGACAAGAGCGAAGACACCCAATAGAAATGATTGATGTATGAGACCTGAAATTATTCTTATAAAATGTAAGCCAGGGGTGCCTTGAAAGGAAAAGAAAACGAAAGGGAGGGCAGAATATCGTTGATATACTGCCATGTTGTAAGAAGTGTCACGGATGACAAGCAATTTAGTTTGTTTATGAAATGAAATGGCACCCTAGACCAGGAGTTCCCAACGAGGTCCGTATTCATCCCGTGGAGGGGGGGGTCTATGAAATTTTAAAGGCGGTCATTCAGGATCAAGGGTTCAATAGCCGAATATGTACCGACAACTGAGTAACCAACAGAGTAAAGACCCATTGATTGCAAAACGGTTATTAATCAAATTGGAAAATAAATGTTCATTGATATAAAGCTATATCATGCAGTAAGGAAGAAATCATATAGAATGCACATAAAGAGAAAAATACACTAAAATTATTTAATGCATTTTAAAAATCAATATTTTTTTTAAATACATAAGTTTTTTTATGCAATACGTGCAATAAAAAAAGGCAAAGTGAAAGAAAACAAGAAAATACAATAAAGAAATAGGAAGGATGCAAAACTAGAAGGGAAAACAAGAAATATGTTGAATATTTCGCTTAAACATCGTGGGGAGAAATGTCACGGAGAAAACAACAAAGGCAAAAACGTCATTATACAAAACATCGTGGAATAAAAGAAGGCAAGAAGAAAATATAAGCTATCACAATACATTGCCATCAAAAATAAAGAAATACAGAAATATCCCATTTTAAAACATCGACGTAGAAATATCGTGATGAAAGATAAAATACCCACAAATCATCGGATGACGATAACATCGCACATGAGGTATTTTCTTCTACCTTTCCGCATGCCTTCGTGGTGTTCTTGGAGGCATACTTGCCGTGTATTCGAGCGATCCAGGGTTCGAGACGCGGCGAGGGCACTCCACATTTTCACGTCTCCTGCTTCAAAATAACCTAATGACTCTGCAAGCAGACACGAGTTTTCAACCTTTTAATGTTGTATATTCGCATAATGAATTGTGAGATCGAGAAGGAATGAAGATTATGTTTACTTCTAGGTTTCACATTTTTGGATTAGTTAATAATTCTTTTAAAAGGCAAGAAGCAAATTTAAGCACTGAAAAACGGAAAATGAGTAGAAAATTAATACTACTTACAGCAGGTTATACAGTTTTAAACTTAGGTACTATTAAAGATCATTATTTAATTAATCGCTTTTATAAAGTTGTTTCGGCATTTTTTCGTGAAAATTATGGTGCAAAAATAATTAGAGAAGGGACGATATCTGTTCGTTAACCTGATATTCCTTTAATAATAATTAAATCTTGTTTTGTTTCAGTTTATGCTTCTTAAATTGTCATTAATATTATACGGTTCCAGATAATTTAGTATCCTTGGCAACTAACTACAACTAGAGAAGAGTATAGCGACTATTCGCTGTCCTTACAACTATAGAAACAAAGTTCAACGAAGAGTTAAAATACTCTTTTATTCCCTTCAAAGAATAATAACAGACGGCCTCTCTGTAGCTTACAGGAAAGCCTCCACTTGGGCTTTAACTTAAGATATAAAATAAGAAACTAACTTAATTCTAACTAACCAAAACTTAGCAGAACTGTACAGAAATAACTAACCAAGTTGTCCCTAATTAAGCATCACCGACGAATGTTAACAGGCATGTAAGATTACGGCCGAACTTATTAAGATAGGCTTAAAGCAACCAACTGGCGGAAGACAGAACACTCTCTGCTGCGAACTTCTGAGCTCTTCTACAGAAGTGATTGAACTCCCTATTAAATACTGGTTCTACCTCATTTACATAAGACGCGATACTGAAAACTCATTCTGGTAGGGAGTTGTAGGTGGGAAACAAGAATTTGAAGGAAAGGGTTTCAAAATTAAAAAAGAACTATTAGAAAATTAAAATAATCCCTACAAAGCTCTCTTTCAGAAATTCTCGAAAATTATCTTCTTCGGAACGTTACTGAAATTTCTGTTGTAATGGTTGTATAAAGAGAAGTATGAGACAACATACTTTTGTTTTTTGCTTTTTGTCCCCAAGTAATTGGTGTTATTACTGTTTGCTACATTTCATAGAGTATGAGCATCAAAACACAGAGTTCTTGAGTTTTGGCCCATGCAACAGAGCACACATACATAGAAATTATATTCATAATTAGTAGAACGTGCAGCACTTTCGATTATCAACTTCAAAAGTTCTGAAGTTCTTTCTATATACAATTCTACTGCATAGATAAATACACAAAATGAGAAAGAGACATGTAAGATGAAGTGATCTGAAAACAGATCAGCTGTAGTACTTAAAAACCTTTTCTGAGTTCATTGAGAGACCAGCTAATTTATCAGTTGCGAAAAACGTTAGAAAGCTATAACAGAAAATCCTTGCCGAATGCTATTTGACACACTCATTATCTTAATTTTGTCCATTCAGTTTCTTCAGCTGTGGAATTTTATTCATACATGGCTCTATGTTCGGTCCTCAATGTTGAATGCTTGCTGGCCTCACCTCTGGAGAGAGGTTATCAACAGTTTTAAAGGATTTCCATCGATAAGAAATGAAATCAAAGAAATTCTGCACCTTCCAGAAGGAACTGACTGCGAATAATTATCAGATGTGGAAGAAGGATAAGTCAAAGAATTATCGAGATCTGTCGAATGAAGAATCGAATGATCTTAAATATCAGCCGACAATGAAAGCGGTGATAATAAAGAAGATAAAGCTCTTACTATTAAAAAAGACACAGAAACCTGCCTGATTTTGCAATGGAGATGAGTAAACTTTATGAGGGGCAATGAAAACCTCCGTCCTTCATACTACGAAACTTTTAAAGAGTTGCATCAGTCACTGGCCCGAGCAAAAATTAGTAGCTTTTTTAAAATAATCTGTATCTGGTCTTAGTAAGCAGCAATAAAAATCCTTTCAATCAGCATTTGTTTCGTTTTTCCTTTTAATTACAATATTCAGGTATGTTTAAATTATACATATTTTCTCAATCTGAATTATACCTTATACATTTATTAATGGCATAACACCCTAGTTTGGAAACGGTTTACTGTGTCTATCTGACGGTCCGTGTGGAAAACCTTTTATGAGGTTAACTAGTTCGCATTTGCATAGTACATGGAAAAGGACGCAAAAACTCCAAGCATCCAGCCCGTTCATTCACCAGCATCCGAGAGCGAAATGACCTGCGAGTATTCTGTGATTCCAACTAACGTAAATCTGCAGGCCGTAACAGAGAAAACAAATGTTATTTCTTTTTAAATTTCTGATACGAAAATATTTTAAAGACTTTTTAAAACCGAAAAATTTAAACTACTGATAGTGCTTTTAAAGATTCCCAATAGCATTTCAGGAGTAGCTGTAAACATCTGACAAAAGAAAAGCATGTAACCAACTAAAAATATCAATTTCTTTTAAAAATTAGTCAAACCTTAAAAAAAATTAAAATTTGATTTTAGATGTAAATTATAAATTGATGTTTAAGGAAAGGGGAAGTGTAATGCGTAGTAACCAATTCATTTTTATTTATTTGACTATTTCAATCTCAATTTTTTATTAGGTTTGCTATTTTATCTCCATTTTTATGAAATTATAACTGGGTGAGTACGATTAAACGCCAATTACGGATGACTGTTTTATTTAGAATTCCGGAGTGACGATTGGCGTTTGGCGGCCATTTCCACCAATAGTCGACGAGGTAATACGCAAGTATCTAAAATTCTTCTTATTATTAAATTGTTGCAGGAAAATAAAAGGGTAAGCGTGTTAATGATTAAAGTTGCAAAAAATTACTCAATTTTATTGTTTTCCAAATATCCCAAAATTTTGTTTTCAATAATCGCTATTAATCACATTTACTTACAATATACTCAAAATGCTAACTCTAAGGTCTAAAAATCTTCCTAAATTCATAACATTACTTTCAGTACTTATAAGCAAATAGGAAATGAAGCCAAATTTCATACTTTCCATAAAATGAGTCTGGATTCTAAGATGACATGCATACATTATAGTAACCTACCTAATAAGGCATGAAACTATCCACGTTAAGTTACTACTGTTCTATAACTAAAACAAACAGTTATTCCCACTGAAAGAATGCATGTTAAAAAGACGAGCTCAGAACTGATGTGACTTAAATGTCAAAAAGGTCAAGATGCATCAGCGGCGGAAAGGTTAGGTAGATTTCAAAGCTGCCGAAAGTGTACTTACTTAAATAAAAATAAAAAGACCCTTATTATAAGTAAAAATTGGCAGGAATAATAAATAATGTCCTATTAATTTCGATCTTTTTTATGAAAAAGCGGCATCAATCTTTCTTCTCCGGATTTTATGAAGCTAGAAAATGTTAACAGATTATTTAACAGATTTAATAGCATTAATTCTACATATCAGTTAATTCCAATTTAATTTGTTTAATTACCAAGCTTTCGTTTCACTTGAACATTCGAGACTTACGTTTAAAGTCTTTCTTTATGTCGTCTATTTCTAATCCAGGAATAATGAATGCAATTAGTCGATAAATGTCTGATGACGATAATCATTCATAAACTCTTTCAGGAGATAAAACATTTGTCCAATGTTTTAAATTTAGAAAGTTAATGAAATAAAGCTAAGAGATAATCATAATTTGTGTCTTCTTTCAGTCAAAAATATAAATGAGTTCTGCATAACTTGAATTTGAAAATTCTGAAGGATTTAACAATTTTTATTAAATCTTAGATTCCACTTGACCACAAGATTCCCTCTTACAAGTTTATCTTCTCTGTTTCTTATCATTTACCTTCATAATCTTTGAAATGAAGCGTTTAATACTTTTTGTTGCTTTTCACAGACTCTGTAAGAACTTAAAATGCTTCCGTTGACCAATAAGATGGCACTCTTAATTAAGAAGACGTACATACTTAAGTGTTCGTGGATGTTGTAGCTCCGTACAAGTAGTAATAAACAGAAATGTAATTACTATGTGCTAGCGTAGTTTGAAAGTTGTCATATTATATTGTGTTAATTATGTGTGTGCGTATCCGAATGATCAGAAGCTTGTTGTTGCATGTTCACTTATTTAATGACCAAGATAATTTACTGTACATTTATTTACAATTTATTTACAAGCCGTATGCCGCCTGGCATGTTTACAAGCGTTATGCCTCCTGGCATGTAAATTGATACATCATACTAGTTTTCTGCCACCTGGCAGATAAGATGTGATTATATCAATTAGCGGTAATACGCCCGAAAATATTGGCCTGTCTGCTGTCTTTACTTTTTTTAACGCAACTAACCCTTTGTGCGGTGAGCCCTCTGGGTACAAATCACCGCAATCACCGAGGAGGCCAAAACATCCTCCCCCCCCCGATGAATCACATTCATCTCAATATAATCTTCATTGCATGCAAACAGGTAAATGTAGAATACAGAAATTGAAAACATACAAAAATCTTCAAGAGTACAAAATTACATATTACACTTACCAATCTTCTAGCAAAACATATAAACCTCTGATAGCTTACAACATTGAACAATTAACTATAATGGTTAAACTAAAACAAACAAATAAAAATATTAGTTCAACAAGTAATGGTAAATTAGTACAACAAGTAAAAATAATAGTAATATTTTCAATATAAATTTGGCATTTAAAAGTTCTTGTTATTCTTGATTAATTGGTAAAAGACAGAGTTTGGTAATAGGACGTTTAATGTCCCCGTACACAGTTTTTAGTCTTACCACTCGGACATTACTGTCTTTTCGAGGAAACACTTCTATTACTCGACCGAGTTTCCGACGTAAGGAACGCATGTTATCTTCTTTAATTAATTAAAACCAAGTCATTTAGACGAATATTTCTGCTAGGTTGTTTTCCATTTGTTGCGCTGCTGTAGTTGGCACAGGCACTCTTTAGACCACCGCTTCCAAAACCCTTGGAACATCTGCTGTGTTAGTTGCCATCTCTGCAATGGAGACACTCGCATTTCGGTTAAATCTTGTTCTGGAATAGCTGTTAAAGGAGTCCCAATAATAAAGTGTACAGGAGTCAGAGCTGTCAAATCATTGGGATCACTGGAGGCCGGTGTTATTGGTCTCGAATTTAAACAATGTGTATTATTAGTTCTTTTGTAGTAAAAATGTTTGAAATCCTCTAGTATCTTACCTGTCAGAGTTCAATTACTTTCTGATTAATGACTCAAGATTTCAGAATTACAGAAAACTCAATCTTTCATCTCATAAACATCCGTTTATTTTTCATTTATATTTTTCTTGATCCTGACCGAACCGGTTGATTCGGGACAGCTGTTATATTTGCGTTAAACAGAACTATGAAAACGTTGGGTCAAAAAAGAGCTATTCAGAATCATAAATGTTGCGTTAAAAAGAAATATTGAGGATCTAAACATTACGCTAAAAGGTAAGCTCTGAAAAGTAACGTTAAAGAGGAATTATTCAGAATAGTTCAGAAACGCCCTTAATAACATATTTTGTTCACTGAATGGGGTTTTCTTTACACTGCACATTATTACCGAATAATATTAAAATATTATCTGGCTAAATCTGCCATTAGGATATTGGTTTTTAGTAATACGAGTATTTCCGTCCAACCTGATTGTTGATAACTTTTAAAGAATAGTTTGTTCAGCGGATATAAATATTAAGAACAAGGATACTTCCGTAATATCTCCTCTAAAATAATCTCCCTCTCCAGAAGTACATATTTTTAATGGTTTTATAAATATATGTAAAATATAATGTTTTATAAATGTATGCTTCTAGTTTTCCATTAATAAGTGTAATATAAGAAACCCGTCAGTGAAATGAGAAACAAGTAACGCTTGAAAAAGCAAAATACTTTATTATAATTTTCTTTGGAAATCATCCCGAGCCGTAGAGAAAATCCCAGTTGATTAATGCAGGTGATATAAATTAAAAGTAAGGACAAAGACGGCAGAAAGCTAATTAAGGAGGGGAAAGTGTCGCGGTGTCTTCGACACTTGTGACCTCATTTGACCCTCTGCGTGATGACACTCGACCAAGTCATAAGGTGAGAAAAGGTCGAACGTGAGCTGTTTGAATGTCATTTCGAAAAAGACAACTTTTGGCAAGCATTCGCTTATTTGGTGAGATTCGTTACTTCTCCTGTTTTGTACATAAATTTATTTCATTCGAATTTCTGTGATCTGTAGTAAAAGTACAGAAAAGAGCAGAGCTTGAAACTACTTTCGTAATGAAGTACTTTTTCACTAACTCGTATGATATAGGCGTCATATATTTCCCAAAATAAATGACTTAACACAAATATTGTTATAGATGTTTGTTCTTTTAAATCTCTTTTTTAATTCCAAAATATTAAATTCCAAGTACCAAAATTAATTCGGGGAAAGATTTGTCACGTTACAAATATAAAAATGCATAACCTTTGGCCTAAATGCGAAAAATCGAAGAAACAGTTGTAGGAGATAGGTAAACAAGGTTAAAATAGTATTGTTCGATTACTCAGTTACAACCAAAGTACACTTAAGCTATCTACCAAAAGAAAGGGATTGCTTTGTGGAAGACATTCTGTGAGAATCTGACTCGTATTTAAGTTAATAGACTGGCTGCAAGGGTGAAAGCCACAAATACTTCCTGTAACCACCCATTTCGACGACAAAAATAAATGCGTGCTGAACTATCCATGTTCTGTGGTCTTAAACATTCGGCCATTGGTGAGCCAAGTACTTGCGAAAGCTGGAACTGAAATTACCCGACTGTGAAAATTATTTGAATTATTCAGATATTGTACACTGCATTTTGCTATATTAACTTCAATTTTCAAACATTTACTTGTATAAACTTTATTAATTTTAAAAGCATAGAATTGCCCCTCCCTTCTACACGTTTTGCATACACTTTTATTTCTAAAATATATTTCCAAAGAAGAAATCGGTATTCTTACATTATTAAATGAACTCAAACATTTTGCAGTAGGCTGCTTAGAAGACATATTTTGCAGCTGACCCTTATATAGAGCACTTTTCAAAGTGACTAAGTGCTTAAGTAAATGTGTAATGTGTCTTTCACAAGTGTCTAAGTGCAGTAAATGTGCCTTCTTTCTGTATCGTACCGCAAATAGTTTGATTTCGCTTTTGTGTTGAGAATTTATAACAATTTTTGAAATATAACTCAAAAGGTAACATTGCTCGTAATCTAAAAAAAATAAATTTTAGGGATTAGCTAATGAAACTTGGAAACTTTCCTGACGGCGAAGCATGGCAGAACCATATAATGATTTTGAGACCAACGACAACTTCCAAAGTAGAAAAAATGGTTTCCGTTGAAAGTAACATGAACTTTCACAACAATATTTCAATAAATTTCAGTATGATCTCAAATCATTTAGAGATAACTTGAAAACGTATGGACTTTTAAAGAGGATGGCGATCTCAAGCACTTTGCTGGGATTATGACGATATAACTTCTATTAGATCGTGGTTTCAGAATAACTTCCTTCACTTCCCTAATCACAGTTTACGATTCCGTTTAGATATTGGGGATCGAACTAGTAGACGAATCGAAAAGAATAGAATATGTTTCAAAAGAAACTTGCAAAACGTTTGAAAAGATATTGGAACCTCAAATTAGTAATAACTTTTGTTTTCTCGGTGCCGAAAATACTATAAGAAGTCAAAATATCAAAAGAATATTCTATAATACAACTTAAAAATGTTTTTCGAAGTTGCATTTCATTTCCTACACAATATGTATGAGGAATTACCTGGAACAGTATTATTATTCGTAACAATTTTCCTGTTGAAATATGCAATTTTTGATAATTTCTGTTGATTTTGTGTTCTTTCTTGAGATTTGCGTTCTTCCTTTATGCGTTAAGCTTGTTTCGTTTCTATTGCATTTGGTTAGTTTTTTACTCCTTTTTTTAAATTTGTTTATTTTAGTATTTTTCCTCAGTATCTTTCAAAATCAACCATTTTCATACCTACATCTCGCAAAATATTTTTTTTTGCTTAAATGCAAACTGAATGTAGTGTTTGTAGTGTTAATATTATTCATGTTAAATGCAGTCTTAAATTAATCTTTCCTTCATGTTACTAAACTATTTCAAATACAGATCCCTTTCTTTTTTTAATGTTGCCATATATATCCAGGAATACGCATTCGAAACTGAAAAATTCTTAGGTCAGTTTTATTTAGCATCTACTGATTATACTCCGGATTTTCCAAATATTGAACATAAATACATGTCAAAATATTTCACAATTATTTATTACAACTCATTCTAACACAATACAGAGTATTGTTTGGATGAGGTAGATTTATGCCATACGCTTTTTGAAATACATAAAATATTTCTCTAAAATTAAGACGAATATATAATTGAAATTTACCTAATTTTAAATAACTAATGCTTTCCTTTATTTACATAACCAGTCTCTTCAAGAAGCTTTCAAATTATTATTATCTTGTTATATTAATGAGGAATAAAAATGAAGTCCGCTGCCTCAGTTAGAAACAATTTAAACAAAGGCGAGTGTAGAATTCTCTTTCTCAATGTTGTGCAGATTTGTTGGGTAGCACACTCTTTAACATCTCAATGCTTTGGTTCTTAATGTTGTTAATGTTTGGTTCTTAATGTTGTTATTTTACAGTCGAAGACCTGTAGATCAATGCTTTTGAAGCGCATGATTGCAGATGAAAGAAAAAAGAATCTTTAATTTTGAAATAAACTTCAAAAACGTTTTGCTGTACTCCGTTTATACAGTCTGTAACATTAAAAGCGACACACCAAAAAAAGTTATCGGAATGGGACGAAAATCGGTAGGAGGAATTTATACGTATTGGAAACGAAATGCTAACAGTATTATAGGAATTGAGTATCGTTTTCAGGCAACACAGTTAGAGCAAAATGAATCAATAACAGCCCACCTCTAGCCCTGATGCAAGCTGTTAATCCGACTGGCTAGGATGTCTAGCTCGGTTGTTCTGTTAGATTGCCTGCCATTCGTGCTTCAATTAGGGGGTTAGATCGGAGTTATCTAGGGAGTTCGGAGACATCTGTTCATCAAAGCCCAAACGCAGCCAGGCAAATGTTGGAAGAGCGCAAAGACAAGTAGTAGAGAGCGGCGTGCTGTGAGTGGCCGAGCACTTTCCTGTTGAAATGTGAGCCCAGAGGTCAGTGAAACGAAGGGCGGCACTAGAATCTCACCGAGTACAGCCGTGTTGTAAGGGTGTGACGGAGGACAGCCAAATTGGTGCGGCTATCAAAGGAATTGACACCCCATACCATAACTCCTGGTTGTCGGGTTGTGTGGATGACAGTCAACTGAGTACCCAGCCGCTATCCTAAAAGTCCATACACGTCTTCACTTGGTCATCGGTACTCTATTCGAAGCCAAACTCATCGCTAAAAGCAATTCTACTCCAGTCCATGAGATCGTAGGTGAAATGCGCCCGGCACCAAACGTGTCTTGCTGTGTGAGACGGTAAGAGGTAGTCTGCGCAGTGGCTTCCGTGACCTCATCTCCCGTTCTATGAATCGCCTATCAATAGCCATTCCCGTCTCTGATGTCTTGGTTATACGTCAGATCGTTGACGAGAACTCATCAGGGGCTATGAGCGCCGACTGGACGATCGCTCTGTTCTCGCTTTCTGTCAACCTTCTTGATGCGCTGTGTGGCTATGGTTCATCCATTCCTGACAACATCGTCGAATGGTATCATCGCTCCTACCCAAATGTCTAGAGATGTTACGATTTGACCACCTTTCTTCCTTTAGTCCAATTGTTCGTCCTCTATTAAATAGTGGCATCTGCTCATACTGCTCGCGAACCCTTTTGCAAGGCATTGGTACAGTCCACGTGGGTCGGTGGAACAACATTTGCATTGAAGTTATGCCTTAGCATTGGAATGTCCTATGTTGTTGTGACTAATCTCTTTTGTCTGACCTCATCGCCACAAGCCTATGAAATTTATCAGGACAAGGAGTACAAAATTACATCTGTAGTTGGCGAAAGTAATCAGCATCATAAAGGTGACAGTTTGATTTTACCCAGTTCCACCCCAATTTTAACAGAGAACACCCCAGGGGATTGGTTCAAAGATCTTCTACCCCTCTTCCATTGTCACCAAACCACACAAGAGGACATTCGGCTCGCCGTAGAGTGCCCCATGCCGCAAATAGTACACTACACATTTACAAACATTCATTCCTTCTTCGGGTTTCCAATCCAGGCCCTTCGGTCCGGTAGTCAGAGTCACTAACTACTATCCAGTTTGGGCGGCGTAATGTCCTCTGTTTTATACACCAAACTGATGCTCCGTTGCAATAATACAGTGAAGTTGCAGCTGGTCAATCACTGTCCGCCAAAAGTTAACCATTTGTATATTTTGTTGGAAGGTATGGCATACGCAGTTTCGTGTCATTCGGATAACTTATTCTTGGCGCATCGCGTTTTGTTTAGAGTGTATTTTTTGTAAGGAATTGTCTCATTACCTCATTTGTGCTCTTTTGGTGTAAACTGCTATCGCATACAATTGACATTTGGAAGGTTAGTGGTCAATTTCTGGCGAATTTCCGTATTTCTACCACCGAAAAGCCAAGACAATGTTACTGTTACGATACAACAGCATAAAACAAATCCCATGGATGATTATTTTTTAAACACTATTCAAATTTGCCGTTAAATCATTTATGAGCTCTGTTATTAGTATATTAGTACCTTCGTTTATGATAAAAGAATTATACCTTGTACATTGATATTTTACCCAAAATGCTCTTTCACAAGCGCTTTTAGTGTACACGAAGTGTACTTCAAATGAATTCTAATAAAATCAGTCTCTAAAAACAGCATTGCTCATCAGATATACCCAGAAATTTCCATTTGAAAACTTTACATTTCCAGTGCTTTGGATATGGCAGAACTTAAAAATTTTCCCCTTTTCCATCGAAACACTTTTTTCAATGTACAGTTGTCGCACCATGATTGGGAAATTAGAGGAATATTTAGCAAAAAAAAAAAAGAAATTCAAGCCCAGTTTTGCCTCCAGATGTGCTGGAAATGTGCTCTTACGCGTTTTTTGCCAAAATCGTTAAGTGTGCATGGGTGCGCTTTTACATATAAGAAATTTAACTTTATCTGAACTAACTGCCTTAAAGTCATTTCGAATAAACTAAGTTAACTATTTTTGGTAATTAAAAGTAGAAACCAGTAATCAGATTCAGTCGGCTAGTATCGGTTCGAGAGAGCCGTTTCTGAAAATATTTTTAGTCGGAAAACCTCTTTTTAAAGTTTAATTTTGATATTTAATTGGGCAGTTTATCTGTAATTTATAATTAATTTAGTCGCTCAATTAAACAATGAACTGGTTCTTGAAATGTTTCAATCCCACGGTTGATAGAAATGAATATCTATGAATTGTACTGAATACCTGAGAATAAATTTGCATATTTATATCAAAATATATTTAAACGTGTATATGTACCTATTTTATTGTTTTAAGCAATGAGTGTTCTTTTTATGAGTTTTTATTTATTTATTTTCATTTAGTTCTCTTTTTTTTTGCCTCTGAGTCCTCAACAACAACCATTTTCTCCTACTATGTTGGATCAGAATTATTTTAAAGAAATGAAAATGGTTAATTTCTGAGCCCATCATTCTTAACGGTAATGTTTTTAATACATTTTGCAGAAAGTAAACTTCAAAGTTATCGTTCCGACCATTTTATTTGCATTTAAATTACATACAGAAAATAATGTCAATTAGTAGTTACAAGAAGAAGTGATAAATTTTTATTTATTTATTTATGTCAATTATTCCTATTACTAAATCACTATACCAGTGTCCTGTCAATGCAGATGAAAAAGCGCACGATGAAAATTAACACAGGTGGAGTTTAAATAAGAGCTTCGCAATTAGGTTAGTATTCACCCCCCCCCGGGGTCGATCAAATTTCAAAGAGGATCAATGACGATCAAGGGATCAATATCCGAATATGCACAGGCAACAAATCAGCATAATTAAAATATCACTGATTATAAAAAGTTTATTAATAAAATTCACAGTTAATTGTTTATTGATATAAAGCTATGAAGAAATATTATAAAATGTAAGGGAGGTAAATATACAAAATTATATAATTTATTTAATTTACTTCATATATTTTAACAATCAATAACATGTTTTTTAAATATGTACATATTTTATTCAATAAATGCAATCGTTGGGAAATTTGCATTTTCCCTTGTGTTTGAGAAGTGAAAAGGTGAAACGTTCAACGCTGTATAATCCTGAGGTAAAAGCTAAGAAATAGCTGAGGTTTGTGTGTTCTTCCAATATGCCTATCAGGCTCATAGGTCATAGGTCATCTTCCTAAATCATGAGTGTTCGATCCGAAGATCTTTACTCATCCATAATCTCTTTTAACAATCCTAGAATGAAGTGAAAACTTGTCTAATCCGATAAAAGGAAAAACATCTGCACTTTAGTGCTGGAAACTTCCGGAACGGCGTATCTAACTCAGGCATATCTTGTGACGAAACGATAGCTATCTCATGGCGGAAAACAGAATCCAAGCTTTCTCTAGATAATATCCGGTGATAGCATTTCTTGGATAGCATTTCGAATGGCAGGCATATTAGTTGCAGCGTCCAATCGTAAGTTCAAGACGAAATTTGCAAAGTCCAATAGCATATTAACATACAAGTAACATACTAACTCAAAAAATGAAATTTGAAAAGAAATATTCAATTAAAAAATATACTATATACAGTATTTACATTATTTACATTCACCACTGTACATTATGATGTATTGTCCGTGGCCTTTTACATCTTTGTATTATAGTATAATCATAATCTCCAATCGATCTGACTGCGTTATTACTATGTTTATCACAATTCGAGAAGAAGTTATGTGAAGCTACCAGTATTTCAGAGTCCAGCGGCTTTATTTTCAAACTATTGTGTATTGTAGAGTTTCTAACAAACCAAGGCGCATCCGTAATAATACGCAAATACTTATTTTGGAGCCTTTGCAGAGCTTGTCTATTTGTTCTTGATGTAGCTGCCCATACCGGAGCTGCATATAACAAAATAGGCCGGATTGCTTGCAAATATAATATCTTTTTTGTATTTAAGTTTAACTTGGATTGTCGACCGAGCAGCGGGTAGATAGACATAAAAGCCTTTCTTGCCTTTTCTTTTATGTAATTTACATGAGGAGTAAATAATAATTTTTCGTCCAGAATTACGCCTAAGTACTTTACTGTATCAGAACTTGGAACTGGGTTGTCGTCGATTTTTATGCTTGTTACATATTTTCTATTGTATCTGAAGTTTACGACTTGCGATTTATTTGGGTTGATTTTAATTTTCCATGCCTTAAAGTATTCATTGATTAGGTTAATTGCCCTTTGTAATTTTTCTACTGCTTTATTTGGATTTATAGAGCTGCAGAGAATAGCCGTATCATCGGCATAGCAGGCTAAAGTAGCGTCTGGAGGCTCCGGGATATCATTTATGTAAATACAAAATAATGTCGGTGAAATAAGGCTTCCTTGCGGTAAACCCGCCGATATGCCACTTGTGCGGGAAAGCGTATCTTTGATTTTTACCTGAAAAGTTCTATTCTCTAAATAACTAGCTATTAATGCAATAAGATAGGCCGGAAAATTGTAGTTCATCATTTTAATTAAGAGGCCCGCATGCCGGCCTATCAGGCTGTGTGTCGTCCTGGTTATCGACGTGACCAGTAGCCGTGATTCTTTCCAAAGTGAAGCGGCGATATGATACATGGAGTCCTGACATGGAATACAGCTGCCAAAGACTAGAACAAGAATCCAGCAGAGTGTCCCGGAAGCATTCATACGACGTTTCACACGGAATTGTAGCCAAGTACCTGCCGACCTAAATGAATTGTCAAGTAGAGTCTATTGGCATAACGCAGTAATTTATACGAGTCATGTTAATCACCGTAATCCATTATATATTTTTTTATATGTCTTAGGCTGACATGCCGGTTCATCTGTTTTGTAAAACAAGAAAAACACCCATTAAAATTTATGTTTCACTTACATCAGATTTACTCCTTTGGTCGGCAACCACATTTTCTACTACTCTCAACAACACTAAAAATCTATCCTTTCTACTTACTGTCAACATCACTAAAAATAAAACAGCAACAAATATAAAAAGTAAAGCGCAGAAAAACTAGAAAGCACAAGCAACACACTACGATATATCTGATCCCGATATTATAATGCAAAAAGAGCTGATTGCATTTAGAAAAGAAATTGAAGCGCAAGTCTTATTCAAAACACAAAGGTAAGCTAAGGTTTGGAATTTAAAATTCATCCCAGAGAATTATCCAAAATAAAAGCTGTTACTAAAACAACATTTAAAACGTCCTCCACGGGGCATCCCTCCCTTTCCGTATAATGCCTGAGAGCGAAGCGCATAGTAATAATAATAAACATTATTGACTTTTCCCTTTTCTTACCTAGTCGAAGTCAGTAACTCTCGCTCTAGTCAAGTCAATAACTTACTATGGAAAAAAGAAACAGACTGAATATTTTTGAATGAGATTATTGAAGAATTAAGTAATTTGACACCAAATATTAAAATGTATCAGTACATCAAATGCAGGCATCACATTAATTAAAATCGAAATTTTGCCCAATTATAATCTGGATTTTGTTTCTGGAAACTTGCTTATATCTGTATAATTAATAATAATACAATAAATAACGAGACATAAATCTAATAAACCAATTTTTTTCATACTCTTAGTGCAATTGTTATCTTCAGGTTATTTATGTGCAATTATTTGTATTATGATTAGTTGCATGCTGTATGTCACGAGTTGGAAACGCTCTGCCCGCGAAGCAATTTCAGAGTGCCAGCCGCTCAAACATTTGAATTCTAAATTTTAGATATTTGACCAACAAATACTTTTATTTGTATTGAATAATTTTAGTAAAAATTCTTATTTTATCTTCGCCGTTTTAACAACTGTACTTACTATGTATTTTAGCAATTGTATCCCTTACATCCGTAACCGCTATTCATACATAAGTTTGCCATTTCATTAACCTGTATTTCGAATTGTAAGTAGTTCTTTTTTTTTTCAAATTAAAAGACAACGAAAAGGGACGACATTTATTTTTTCAATATTTGACATTAAGAAAATAATTTCATTTCAACTGACTGTTGTGTGTCAACAACTTGTTTCAGTATCACAATAATTTGCAGTTTTTTTTTTTCTTTGGCTCAACTAGCAACTTTTTTTCATAAATGTTTTCGCAATAACAAAACAAATTCTTAAAACATTACAACTTTTACAGGCCACATAAATTAACTCTATTTTGATATAATTATAGATTTATTATTATTATTATTATTATTTGATATATATTTTTTCTTATTATTATTTCCTCCATACGGTCCTAGCCATGCCCACCCTATGGTACCCTTCAAACTCCTTTCATTTCTGAAAAATGCCCTTCTAGTAAAAAACGTTGACAACACCCTGTTGTAATATATAGATAAAAATGTACGAGAGTAGTTGGGAAAAAATTGGTAATCTCTGGCTTAAACACATAAATATTATCAACATGAATAAGTTATTTTCCAGTTTTAGCAGTCCTCTCTCTCAGTGGTTGGTTAAAATTTACCACCTGCGGTGTATCCAAAATGACTTCATAATTCAATGAAATCTTTAACATTTCCATTTTTGTCTGTTTAGGAAAATTTAAACGACTCTATTAATTCAAAGGAAAGTTTAATTGCCATCATCAATAATAAATGCAGATACTTGAAGCCATCTCATAGCAGAAATTTAATTCATGCTTCATTGTTTTTACACATAATGCATTAAAGTTCTTTTTTGCATTATATAATTACCGTAAGTTCCAAGATAATGTTTACACGTTTTAGTGCCCCATTTCATACATAAGTTATAATATTCAAAATGAGGAAATGCAATAGAGCAGTCAATAAACAGCGGATATGATTTCAGCAGAAGAATATAATTTTCATCTTATGTCTCAAATAATTCTGTGTCCTTCCTTGGTTTCTTAGTAGTATATGCACTGGAAATCTGTAATACCGTCTCCACACTTTTTCCGTTGTTGTTCTTTTGTTGTTACACTGTCCTTTCTTCAGATCATACACAGTTAATTCCTTCTCAAGCTTGTCACGTAATATTTTAATTTTGGCGGAGTATCAGATTTTGTTCTCCATCACCTTTGCACGTAACATACATTCTAAATTTCCCGAAAACATTTGCTTGAAAGGAAACGTGCTTACTTTTAGAATTTAGCGTTGCTGACTTACAATCGCTGTACCTCCTGGCTGTGATAAAGTTTTAAACAACAGAATGCCTATATGCAGTCATATAGACACGATGTGGCTTCAAATACATTATTAAATATTAAATAATATTATATAATATTGTATAAATATTGTGGCTTCAAACACAAAATGTTCTATAAAGTCATCTTTAATAGTTTCGGTGTCATTAACTTCAAAACTTATCCAAATTCCAATACATGTAATAGGATACTGTTCGGAGAACAGCCTTGGTTGCGCCAACTTGGCTTCTTTAAGGGTATAGTCGACATTTCATCATGCCAACGGAACTAAATACTACAGAATAAATACTACAATAATAAATACTACAGTAATAAATACTAATTACTATACTACAATAATAAATACTAATTATAAATACTACAGATAATCCCTTAGCAAGGGAAAAGTATTACGGCTGTCTACCTAGAGGAAGTACGTCATCGAATGACAACCATTGCCTGCCATACCACAATAAGCTGTTTCTCCCTTTAATTACTATACTACAATAATAAATACTAATAATAAACACTACAGATAATAAGTAATACTACAGATAATCCCTTAGCAAGGGAAAAGTATTACGGCTGTCTCCCTAGAGGAAGTACGTCATCGAATGACAACCATTGCCTACCATACCATAATAAGCTGTTTCTCCCTTTTTGGCGTCAAGGCTGTTCTCCGAACAATATCCCATATAATATTCTAATACTCCTTAGCGATAAACTAACGCCTTGACTTTTGAAACCGAAACTGTTATTACTACTTACTGAGCTTCAGGTACTGCATACAGCACAAAATGAGTTTCCATCTCTTTAAAAAAATCCAACACAGTCCTCGTCCATCAAATGTTACGCTTGGCTTCACTGTTGTCCTAAATGCATCTATTGACCGCTCTAGGATGAAACCGTATCGAAAAGCGTTGGTTTTCAAAAAATGGAAGTGCTTGGTTTCGGATTCCTGATTGAATGCTATTTTCTTCCGTTATTTTAGTTGCTGGCTTCTATAAAACGCAGTTTGGATTAAGTTGAAGTTTCTGGCATTTACAAACAATAAGTGACTTAATACTTCATTCAACCTCATTGCTCATTTTAAGTCATATTTCTAGTTTTCTGAACAATTTCGTTCGGTTTGTGATTAGGTTTATGTAACTGTTAACCGTACAAGACAAAATATGTGAAGTCTCCTATTTGTCTAATTCTCTCAAACTCACTCTATTAACTTTAACATACTTATACTAAAATATTTGGTTTTTCAAGCATAAACTTCTGAAAAATATTTTATTAGAAATGTTTGCGTTTCAATTCTTATACTGTATATATTATCGACATATTTTCTTGATAAAGTAAACAATGAAGTTTGTTCCCTGAAAACCACTGCTTTAGTCTTTATTATAATCATTCCAAGCGCATTGGAATCATCCTAACAACTATCTCTATGAAGGATTTTAAAAAGTTCAGATTTAATAAAAAATTTGAGCCATTTTATTAATATGCAAGTGAGTAAAATGAATCTAAATCTGACACTTTTCTTTAATTTATAGTTTTGGTTTGGTTTATGGAGATTATTGCAAAGCACACTAGGGCAATCTGTCTAAGAGAAGGGATTCTTTCGTGCAGTACTTTCTAAGAGAAACTGGCTCGTATACACGTTTATATATGGAGAAAACTACGAAAATGCCCATACAGCCAGCCCGTTTGCCGGGAACCTAACCCACGTCGGAACTACTAGTATTCAGCGACTTTACTGCTCTGCCACTGGCTGGGCTTTAATTTATAGTGTCTGTGTGATAGCATTATGGAAAAGATACATAAATTATTCATTACCAAAACGCCTGTGAGAAGCATTTGTAATAAATGAACTGTTTTTGAATAGGGGTTTTTAAAAAAGTTAGATAGCTTATATTATGCCTAGGGAAAACTACGAAAGTACCTTCTGAGGGAAGTTCTTTATCGCGGCTGGAATCCAACAATCAAAGGGAATTCCTCAAATCTTTTCTCAGGCTCACGACTAAATGCTTAATTGAAGGAATTTTATTAATGTCTTTCGTTTCATATTTCTTCATATTTCTCATGAAAAATTTTGTTAATTTTAGATGTACAAAATTTCAGTCTCTGTGCTGGATCGCTCATAAAAAGACTGAAAATAAAGTTTTAATGCAAGTTAAAATAACGGCATAGAAACATCTTGTTTTACCATGCTCTCTAAAATGGAAATTAGTAATTCTGTGTTATGGATTAAGAAATGATAAACATTGAAACGTTGACTGCCAGAGTAAAGTCGGATAAAATACTCTGTGAGGCTATTTTTTAATTCTAGTGTTTTCTTGTCCTAAAAATCAGTTCAGTACATAGTTTTCGTTTGAATTCGTTATTCTTTTGTTTATTTTCCTATGTCAGTTACATGCTTCTAAACCTCTATAATTTTAGTATTTAGGAATAGATTACAACTTAATTCATCGTAATGTAGCACAAGAGTTCATTGTCTTGTTAGTGAAAATTAGTAAAAGTAGACAAATAGTATGTTACAATACAAATAGTCAAATAGCACATATAACCCAAACCGAATAACTTAGGGAATGTATAAACGTCTAAAAATATATCAGTAATCTTATATTCTTTTAATAAACAACACGATCCCGTTTAATTACAACTTCGTTGACTTATTTCCACGTAAATAATAATTATTTAAAGTTACATCAGCAAAATTTATGTTAAAATCATGTAACAATGAATAGAAAAAAGCTTCAGAAGCTAGAAACTAAGAATACGGAGTAACTTTCTGAGGCCGTAGGAATAATTTTAACTATATCAGTATGTGCGTTTTTGGGAAGCACCTGTGACTCACGTGGCTTCAAACGATACAAAACATGTGAATCACATTCGATGCACACGGCTGCGAAAAGTAAGGCAGCCGTGAATCTGTGATAAACATGGCAGTCAAGGTTTTAAAAGATACATGTATTTTGCTATACTTAATTGTATGAAGTTTCTGTAGTTGGAATTCACCGTCTGAAAACACATCGAATATTGTCGGCTTTGACTTACATGCTACAAAAGCCATTTGATCATGAATCCCCCATGTAATAACTAATCATCTGTCTTCATCTAAATAATTTTTCCTTAAAAAGGAAAATATAAGTTTTTCTTAATGTCAAATCGTGTTTCATTTAGTTGATTATGGCAAAACACACTACAGCTATCTGCTTAATGGAAGGGATGCCTTCGTGGAGGACTTTCTAAGGGAAACTGATTCGTTTACACATTACATAAGGGAAAACCCACGAAAACGCTCATGCAGCCAGCCCGTTCGCCCGGAATCGAATTTGTTAATACGGACTCCAAGCTTATTTCTTGCATATTTCGAGAAGTAGAAATTCACATTACTAGCTAAATTATACTTTAAGCAAAATAAAAAATTTCCCGTTAAAATTCGCTTGCTTACCAGCTATGATTATTAGTTTAGCTACTAAAGATATCCATTGAAGTTTTCAAAAAATTCATTCGTAGAGCGTGAAACTGAAAGGTTAATAGCCTACAGAAAGTGGTAAAGAAATCAGTTGATATGCCGATTTGAAGTAATCCTTCTTGGCGGCACTCTTCTCGCACTGGCGTCAAATTCCACGTGTCAAAAGACAACCTTAGTTAAGGCATCTTAACATGGGCATCTTTTTTTGTTTTCTACTTTCTACTTTCTTCTCAAATCTTTATCTTTCTATTTTTTAAGAAAAATACGAGTACAAGGACCACATGACTTAGAGGAGATAACCTGCAGAGAATGTTGCTTCACAAGGTCAAACACAAGGTCTGGAAAAATTTACGAATATGTGTCTAAAAACATACTTTCAAGAAGGATTGCGAACAGAAATACCGTGTACTAGAAAACTGGTTAAAACATGAATACCTAGATATGTTCTGAAAAAGACAAATTAAGGTAAGCAACGCGAGGGCATGGTAAAGATTCTGCAGAAATGACCCCGCATTACAGATACCTATCCTGTTATTGCACTGAACCATGTATAGAAAAAAATGTCTCAATGTTTGGAGTTCATACATTCGCAGAATATTTAAATCACGCTTCAGTATCTACAAGACAACACAGAAAACGCATAAATAAAAGTATCTAAAGTCGAAGTAAACACACTTTCTAAGTTATAAGGTGACTGAAACGTGTATTATGTCGGTAACATTTATTACTATGCGAAAACTCAGAGCGTTAAAAGAAACAAATGAACTCCAAAGCACTTTATACGGTTCGATTGATTATTTTAGAATTATCCTTCTCCTTATGTGTGTAGCCTTGACAATAAATTACTTTATTTATCCAGTAAGCTTAGATATCATGAAATGTTAAAATGCTTAATTTCAAGCTAAAAAATTTTTTAAAATACTGAAAGCTTTCAAATTCTATATTACGCCCAAAGGGGCGTTTCTTTAATGTTTTGTGTGTTACCTTTATTTATTAAATATCGTGTGTTTTGCCTTTAAACCACATAAAATTTAATCCCCAGCAATATCACAAAATATTTATAAACAGCGTATCTTTAGAATTTCCGGTAGATAGTCTCCCATGCTGAAGATAAAAATGTTTTTTTCATACAGTGTTGCCATTGTTGGCTTTGAAATCGCTGAGTTTGTTAATCAAAAATTCGTTATAGTTTTACAAAACAGGAAATAGATAATAAAACAAACTATAAATTCAAAATTCGGGCTTCCAGGTGCCATGTTTGGATGGAGGATTCTATTATTTAAAATTTGAAGGCTAGATACCGTCGTTTTTTCACAATACGAGAAACATACATACATTCATGCAGATTCTTTATTATTTAATTTCTTCAAATATAATACAAGGCGATAATATATGGTGGCAACAATTTTAAAAGTGATACGTTGTTTATAAGTGAACCGACGCAAAATGCCGTTTCGATACTAAGAGCCCTTCTGGGGTAACGCTGCTGTGGGCTAATAACTTGATTCATGGTTTTTCTTTTGTTTAGACTTTTTCCAGATATTTGAAACATAGACTCACCTCTGTTCTATTATCAAATATACTATACGTGTCTGCTCAATTAATAGAACAGTTAAAATTAGGCAATACAGCAACTTTATTTGGAGTAGAGTTTGAATAAAACTCCATTTTGAGGGCTATTTCGCACAGGTCCCTTCTCTTCGGAAGCAAACATTTTTGCCATTCGATAAAGTTTTATTTTTACTTTTATTCCTTACTTTGCCTATTTCGCCTATGTATCTTCCTATTCAACAGAATAGTAGTTATTTGTCGAAGCCTTTAGTAAATATAAAACTAAGTTTTCTTTGAAGAAATGTACAATGAGATGCAAATTCTACCCTAAATATGTTAAAACTACTGAAAAACAAAACATTAGAATTCTGAAATCTTCACAATTTAATTTTAACCCCACCATACGACATTTGGAAACCATACGAATACGGATTATGAAGTTGCTTATGTGGCTCCTGAAGGGGCCTTAATAAGCTAGATAAGAAAATTAAGTTTTTGAGAGCCATGTCGATAAACCTTGACGAGTTAGCACTACAAGAACTTCGAGAAACTCCAAGCGCGGTCAAGAAAGTGAGGTAAACTTTGGAAAACTATTGTCTCCTTGACTGCACGTGTGTCAATCAGATAGAAAGCGACTAGATACAAAAGGTAAGACGCGCAAGAAAACAAGCAAACGTCGGCAGTCAAAGATAGGTTACGGAGTTGTGGTCTCTAAGCATGTGAGTAGCAAATGATCTCATCAAGTTATCTTCTGAGAATGATTTGGTAACAAAGAACTTCTGAAAAATTTGCAGCATCACAGTTAAATCTAGTGCTAATCAGTCTCTTTTTGTTGAAACGCAGGCCAGAGTAATTACCTAAGAATACAGAAAGTTGGTCGGCGATACCATAGGCTTTTCCTATGACGTGCTTAATATGACAAATCCTTGTTTGCTTTAAGTTAATGATAACCCCCAGATAATTTACATTTTATTTACACGGTTAATAATTTCCCCAAATACATAACCATTGTTCAGTGCTATCTGGCACCTCCGTACTCACAGGAACTTAGACTTTGAGGCATTTATATTAATTCTCAGTTTCTTGTCCCAGTCATTAATATCTAAAACAAAATCCTGAAGTTTGGAAATGACATTATTGAGCTGGATAGAGCTGATGGCTAAAACCATATCGTCTGCATAGCAAGCTAACATAAACTTATGATCCAGTTTATCTGTGAGAAAATCGATTACGTAAAAACGATAGCGAATGGTCGCAAGACAAGAGCCCTGGGGAACTCCTGCAGTGATATTTTTGAAGGCTAAAAATAGGTATTTCCATGACTGACACTACAATTTCAGTAGGTAATGAAAAAATTGAGGAAAAGAATAATCCCCCAACTAAAATTCATCTTGATTAAAGTATGGGTCAACTCCTTACGCCACACGCAATCGAATGCTTTCGCCATGTCTAGCATAAGCGAGTGTGGCGCATTTTTTATGGCGCAGAGCTGCCGCCATAAATTCAACTAGCTTGACTAGCTGCTTTGAAGTAGACAGTTGCTTCCTGAATCCGTACTGATCGGAGAGAAGTACACTGGTGTGCAAAACTTAAGCAACAATAGGGTTTTTTGCCATGACTTCACGAGAAATCAACTGAGAGACATGAAATGCAGAAATGAAGGAGAGTATTATGTACGTAAACCATGACTAAAGCATCGGAGCTGAAAAAGGAATACAATGCATACGGTATTTAATCAAACAAAAACAAGCTTTATTGAACGCATAGTATAGTGACTCATGATTGTCTATCCAAGAGGAAGAACAACAAGCAGATGTTCCTTAATATGGTATATGCCCTCCCCTCACTGCAATGGTTGCTTCGCACCGTCTCCGCATATTCGGAACCAGCTGGTGCAACATTTCTTGGGGTAGGAATGCCCATTCTTCAATCAGCATCTGTTTGAGTTGTTGGGTGTTCTCCGGAGGATGTAAGCGTGCTGCAATGCGTCTCCCCAAAGCATCCCACACATGTTCGATGGGATTTAAATCTGGGGAGTACGCTGACCAATCCATTCGAGTGGTAGCTTCACTTTCCAGTAGCTCTTCAACAGCAAGAGTCCGATGTGGCCGTGCATTGTCATCCATAAAAATTAAGTCTGGGCCAATGGCACCTCGGAACAAACGCACATGGGGAAGGAGTACCTCCTCACAATAGCGATCGCCGGTTACAGACCCTCTGTCGAAAACGTGGAGTAGGCAAGAACTCCAGGACCACTGTTACGGTGTCTTTCCTTGATGTTACTGGGATAAAACCGGGTCTCGACTTCTCTCCAAATCAAAACGCGTTGAGAATCGTTTCTGGTACTGAACCGACTCTCATCCGTAAAGAGGACACGACTCCATTGATCAGTTGTCCAGTTTTTGTGCTCTCTGCACCACTGTAAACGGTGGCGTCAGTGGCCAACTTTCAACGGGAGGCAGCATTCAGGACGGCGGGCGAGTAGGCCCCCTTTGTGAAGGCGTCTGCCCACAGTAAACCGTTGCTGTACAGAGTTGCTGAGCAATGGCGCTTGCTGACTGCTGTCGGCCTCTTTTAGCCTGCAGGACGATATATCGGTCATCCCCTGCAGATGTCGTCCTCGGGCGGCCACCACCAACTTTTCAAACAGCTGTACCTGTGGTTAGAACGCTTTCCAAGCGCGCGAAACGACACTTTTATTGATTCCGAACTCTGCAGCTACACTGATGACAGTACGCCCCTCCTCCAGCTTTCCGATCATTCTTCCATGCGTAAAGTCGTCCAGGTGATTTCTTCTAGCCATATTTCACGAACTGACTCACTGGCACTTGCAGCGAATATGTTGAATTGCGTCTCCGTCCTTCCTTTTATTCTACTGTTGAGCTGCGCGCGCCGACATCAGGCGTTTTGTGTACACTCACGTCGCCTCTGATGTTTCGTTCCTGATATTACGCGTGACGTTTCTACTGACTTACGTGTTCATTGTACTAATCTCCAGACCTCCTTTTCTGCAATTTCATGGCTATCTGCTAAATTTTTACATTGTTGCTTAAGTTTTGCACACCAATATAGCTGAAGATATAAATTCATCCTTTTTAAAATAATCCGTTCGTAAATTTTGCTGAGACTGGAAAGTAAATTTATTGAGAAAAAATTCTGTACTTTAGTGTTGTCCTTTCCAAGCTTCGCGAGAACAAAGATCTTGGCACTTTTGCAAGGATAGCAAAATAACTTAGAGTCAGACAGGCAAACTGTTTGGTAAGTAAATTGCGTACAATGTTGTTAATTCCATCAAGGCCCGCGGTCTTAATTTCAACTTACATAATACGAGGGTAAGTTGAAAAATAAGTTTCCCCTGTCGACTGTGGTCAGAGTTGTGTATGAAAGTCAAAAAATAGAATGAGACATTAAAGATATGACATACCTTTATTTTATTATTCTCGTACGAGTACGTTGAGACATTTGTCATATCGCTTGATAAGCTTCAAAAAGTCCTCCAAGAAAAATTCAGGGCTTTGCATATGGAAGAAGCGTTGAACGGCTATGGGCGAAAAGCGACATTGCAGGAAAACGCGTAAGTCACCGATACACCATTGGGTAGAGGTCGCTGCAAATCAAGCAGATGGCGCTGTTGCAGTGCCTTCGCAAAGCGGAGACCAACCTCTCATTTGAGCCCCGGTAACTATGGAGAGAAGGTGCTTTTGAATTCGTGGTCAAAGGAGGAAGTTATCCGCCGTGAATGGGCACGTGGAGTATCAGGAACAGAAATTCATAAAAGCCTCGTGGAAGTCTATGGGCCAGGTGTGATGTCGAAGCAAATGGTGCGGAGATGGTGTCTCATATTCAGTGATGGACGTCAGCAAGTGGAGGACATACCGAGAGCTGGACGGACGCGCACGGCCACTACAGATGTAAATGTCAGGAAGGTGGATGACATGATTAGAGCGAACCGGCGTATCACCATCGCTGAAGTAGCGGAAGAACTTGGAATCTCACATGAGCGAGCTCAAAACATCATCGACGACATTCTTCGATACAGAAAAGTGTCAGCACGATGGGTGCCCCGACACCTGACCTCGACACACAAGGAACAACGCATGGGAAAGGCGCTTTGGAAGCAATACTGAAGTGAAACAAGCCGTTCAACGCTTCTTCCATATGCAAAGCCCTGATTTTTTCCTGGAGGGCTTTTTGAAGCTTATCAAGCGATACGACAAATGTCTCAATGTACTTGGTACCTATGTGGAAAAATAAAGGTATGTCATATCTTTAATGTCTCATTCTAGTTTTTGATTTTCATACACAACTCTGACCACAGTCGACAGGGGAAACTTATTTTTCAACTTACCCTCGTATATTTTGAATTTGGCCAGGAGTAGTGGAGTAAGCTATAGGGCTTCCTGAGGAGCACAGATCCAACAGTCAACAAATTCTTCAACTCTTTAAAAACCAAAGCCTTCGTTAACCTGTATGTTAAAATACCGAACCGCCCTAAATGGTTTTCGAGAATCACAGCAATTTCCTCTCCTTCCCATCCATTAACTCACAAAGAAGAGTGAAGATTTCAAATGTTCTTTCTACGTCTAACAAATAAAGATAAGAAACCACAAATAAATCCTTTTAGGACAAGCTGTCTGCAATAAACTGATGCAATGCACTGGGAAAACTGCACTTGCTGCTGCATACCTTAGGGCAAGCAAGAAAACAACATCGAAATTTCGGGCGTTTGGAGCGGTTGTGGTTGTTTGAATGAAGAGCCGTCTGGACCGATATGGTCTTCAAAGAGTTAACTTGTTGAACTATGGTTCCACCAGTGTCACGTTGACAGTGAATTTCTTTTCTAAGCGTACAGAGAAAGCTCTCACCTCGTCACCGAGTATGCAGTAGAGATCACGGCAGTAATAAGCTGATTACATTTATATTTAGTCTTAAGAGATTTGAGAAATTTTCAGAAACATCCATCTTTTAGCTCTATAATGCAGTACCTCTATGATAAATGAATAAATGTAAAAAGCATTCCTTTCTAATCTCATGATCTTTTTTCTACTTTTATTTGCTGGAAAATTTGCTATTTTGCATGCAGAATCCTTTTCATAGCTTGGCTGTAAAATGTTAACAGATAAAAGTTAGTGACGCGTAAAGATGGTACTGAAGTTTTACTCAGCAATCAATCAGTGCTTTAAAAAAGGAACATTCATATGCTGGAAAAATGCTTTACATGCATCATATTATTCAAAGATTAGTAAGTTTTATAGTTGCATTCTTCTGTAACTACTAAATTGCTATTTTCTTAACTACTATTATAATATTTCGAAGTAAAACTCGGAAGTCTATCAGTTTACATTTAATGAAATGATTCATAATAAAGAAAATAAAAATTAAACAAAATAATAAATTATAGCTATTTATTCTTTTAAAGTACATATAACTTAAAAAACTAATGAAATAAAACCTTTTTGCATTATTTTTGAAAAAATAAAAGTTCATCAAACAATGAACAGTAATATGAAAATCAAATTCGAATATAACTACTGTTATAATTAATCTGAATTACTTAAATGAAATTTAGTATTTGATTGGTAAGTCTTTATTTGCTATAATAGCTTTCAATCTGTTGACACTGAACGTATTAAGTGTTTTTTCACAATAATTAAAGTAATTTTTCTTTTAATGCCTTTGAGTTGGCTATGGCATGATTTTTAATTTTTCTTCCAAATGTGTCCATAAATTTCCAACTTGTGGATATTTAGGCGGGCTTATCTTTAAAATATAAGCGATTATGAAGCAACTACTAACATTTAAGGCTTTATGAATCGAATCGTTGTCTTGATAAAAATGAAACCAGACCAGATTTTTAGGCGTAGCCTTTAAAATTCTTTTTAGAATTCATAAATATTCATTTTGGTCCATGTTCGGCCATCGAAACAAAAGTATCAAACTTTCATTTATCCGTAAGTAAAACTGTCCTCCGAAATTAAAAGTCTTTAGTTTATGAAGTTTTGCAAATTTCAATTCCAAATGATTAACCTTGCTTGCAAAGGATTTCTTCCTAGCAATTCGTTTACTAAAATTAATTTTACTTCGAATAATTCTTATTGTTCCTAGATTAGCAGTTTTCTAAAATACTTTTCTGTTTCCATTTTCCATTTTCATTTTCCATTTTCCATGTTCCATTTTCTAAAATACTTTTCTGTTTCCACATCCAGTTTGGAAGCACTTTAGGTTTCTCTTCATTTTCCTACAGTCATTCTTAAGAATCTATAAAAATCTTTCGTTTCCTTGTTTTTTATTTATTTTTTGTCTGTGTTCTTTTGCCTTAAATTGATTGATTGACAATGGATTTGACTACTGACTGCTAATAAAGCATATCAGCTTGATTATGTCACGTACCGTCGAATGACTTCATTTAACTAGTTTTGCAAGACCTCTTACTGACAGCTTACTTATCTTTAAAATGCTTTTTTAAAAGCTCAAGAATTTCCAAAGATGTTCGTCCAGATTGCCTTCCCATTGTTAATAATCAGGATGAAAACTAACTAGCAGAAACGAATTAAACAAATGTCACAATACTTACAACAGAAAATTCATGAAAGATTTTGAAAATTTTTCATTTCAAATAAGGAAAATACCAAAACTATAAGCTGTCTGACTTTTATTTTGTGAAGAGTTTTCACTTGTTATAAGTTTAAATGTTTTTTTTAATAGTGATAACTGAGTTTCCCTTTTGTTTATGAAAAATCAATATTTTTTCGAACGTTGATTCATGAAGGATGTAGAAATTGCTTTATAAAATTTTAAAATGTAAGCGTCCGACTTTTACTTCGACTCTGTCTGTGCCATAGTGCTTAGTATGGCATTAGTATGTATACTACTTAATATGTCATTAGTACAAAGTGACCATTTTATATATAAATACAGTCCAGTTAGAAAAAACAGTGGAATATCAAGTCCCTAAGTAACCAACTTTGACATCACATATATTGTGAAAAATATCGAAGACTTTATCATAGAACAGGTCAGTATTTAAATATTAATTCTATAAATATGTGATCTACCAAATTAAATCATTATTCTTCCTCGTACAATTTCAATTATGACAACAAAAAGGAAATTTTCTCTCATTCAGAGAAAAGGTTAAAATTAAAATAGTACCTATGCTTTTTTCTCTAAAATATTCTAAACGAACAGACCTACTTGTTGTCAATCATGAAAATGCGTGATTCCATAACTAAAAGCTTTTGCATGACCTTATTGATTCTTTATTAGCATAAGGTTCACAGGCTGTCATTCTAAGCTTCAACAGGTGATTTCAAAACGATTTTTCCTCTTCAGTTTCAGACTGAAGGCCATTTTCGGTCGACAACTCTGGAGCTAAACTTTAACATCTTCTAGGTCATCACGAAAATATCTAAAACATTTCAGTGTTTGCACTGGGAAAAACACTGTCTTAATAAGCTATTTTTAGTATATCACGACTTTTAAATCAAGTTTCTTTTCAAATAAAACTTATTATGCCGCTTTGTGATTTCTGAGTGAAATTTTAACATTTGTTTCAAAACTCGGATTTCTGCATGTAAACCTTTCAGTAAGAAAGTGAGTTCACCTAAGGCCTTCACTGTTATAAATTAGTACGGGGTGCTTGAATGATTGAGAATTTTTAGCCACTATTTTGGGCTTCTTCCTGATTATCTGAATGGTACAACAGAAGTATGTCTGTTTCGAGTATTTAAAAGAGCAAACAGAAAGAGATAACATTCCAAATATTGAGACAATTCTCAGTTCATTATGGGTATAAAATCATTCAGTTTCTTGGAGAGGGAAATTTTTAAAAAACATTTGTAATCTCTTCAACAATTAGACCAGAGTCTTTCATCAATTGTTAGTTTGTTGCATTGGCCACTACTCCATAAAATCACGCAATAGGGAATGCTTTTTAATTCCTTTTAAATCCCCTTCCCAACTAAAGGGTGAAAAAAGGAGGAAAAGATATCCAGTTAGGCAAATTATGTTGGTATAGAGCTATCATCCACCATATTTTAGTTTGGTCTCCGTTGTAAAGTCATTAGACATTCTGAATCAGAGAATGTTAAGAAGTCAACTGTGTACTGACTAGAAACTGAGCCAAAGTCTTCCACTTGCTAGATGGATGTGTTGAACATTACACGACTCCGAGCATAGGCACGGGTGTCTTTTCATTCCTAATAAAGGAATACATAAATCTATAATGTAAAAAATAAGATTTCATCAACTTTTATAATTTGGTAGTGGCAGGAGAACAAAAATTTAGGAATGAATTGTTATTCATGTTCCAGATATAAACTAAAAGTTAAAATAGTTAGTATGTATGGGAAAATGTTTAATGCTTCGCTTGACAAACAAATTGCCATGGAGTGCTATCAGTTTTTGCAAACCTTTCTGTGTTTTACAGACTAAAATCAATTTCTAAGCATGGATTTCTCACACGGAAGGTTCAGAGTTTTTAGTTTTAGTTTCAGTCAAATAAGATTTAGACAGACTCCTGTTCAGTAATGGTATATGAGCTTAACTTAATAAGCTAGAACGATATACACTCGAATTTAGTAAGATTTTGTACTTCTGAAGCAGCTATTTGCCTCTGTGCCTCTTAGCTCCTGCTACAGAGGGGTTTAACAGAGCACATATCATGTAAAACGCACTAAAAATCAGCAAAAAGTGCATTGAAGATAAATTTGTACTCTTTACAGATGAGTCAAGATATTGGCTGCAAAGCATTATCATGTGTTATTCGGCTTGGAGATTATCTGATCGGTTTGATTTATGTGATTACGACAAAACCACGAGGGCTATTTGCCTAAGGAGAGAGATGCCTTCGTGAAGGACTTTCTAAGTGAAACTGGATCGTATACACGTTACACATGGGGAAAACCACGAAAATACCCATGCAGCCAGCCAGTTGGAGGGATTCGAACCTCGGAGATAATCTGAAATGTATCACTCCTTCGTTATCATCAATATAGCAACCCAAAAATTACTTCTTACGACGCATGAGTGGATTACATGTGTGTTTAAGGGGTGGCACATTTTTAAAGGAAAGCACAAATCTGTAAGGTTTGGCAAATGTAAATCTTCGAGTTAAAAACATATAAAGACCTGGATCTTTATGCAGAGTAAGGGAAATATCGATATTAGAAATTCATAATTCTCATACACGAGTACGTCTTTCACTTCCACCACTGAGAAGGCTTTCGCTACGGCTCCATAGAGTGAACTAAAGAGTATTTTGTGCCTTTCAATGGGTGTAATTACTTCTGTCGAAGCCACGGCCAGGAACCGAGATGACAGTCCTGACAACAATTATTAAATAGTAAGACTTGTTTTGTAATAATTACGTATAAGACTTTAGATGAATAAAGCATTAAAACGTGGCATCATGTTCTACAAGCAATATACTATTATATAGAATACGGTGATGAATTCACTTAAAGTAACCTAATATTCATAGAAAAACCACGGCCAAGGTAACGAGTAAAATAGAATAATATATCGTGATTAAAACTGAGGCCGGAATTTTATATTTGCTCATTACATCTTAATTAGATTATGCTTAATTTAATTGATGGTAAAGATACAATGTTGAGAACGATTATTTTAATTACAAATACGTGTAAGATTATAACCATACTTCACAAGATGTACAGTGAATTCAGTGGTACGTAAGTAGAAAGCTATTCAAGATAGAATGTCGGTAAACTGTGTCAGGTGCTTATTCATGTCTTATGTGCAACTACGCAAGTAGAAAGATATTCAAGATACATAGAGCTGATAAATTACTACACGTGCTTACAAATACCTTATGTGCAATAACTATGCACATAGTTTATAACATTGTATATAAAATATCATAATTACTTCTATGCATAATAGACAAGCTATAAGGGAATAAAGTATCTGGTACAGTTCTTTTAGAACACTAAGCGCAGGTAAGCTATGCCATGTAGTCTTCGTATAGTACCAATAGAGTTACTAGATGTACAAAGCATACAAAGTTGTATTTAATATATTCGGACGAATGGATGGCAATGCCCTTCGCCATCTTAAGTGAATAGTGAGGGCATTTCTTGTATGAAGCGGCCATCGTACTCCGTTGACCTTAATCCCGTTAAAAGTCTTTGGGATGCCGTTGGGCGTGCTATCTATACACTCCTGCAGCCAGTTTCACAGAGTTGGAAACTGTCATAATGAACAAATGGGCATTGCTAGCACCTTGGATGGTTGATTCCCTTAATGAAAGCATGGGCAGTCGCTGCAAATTCCTGCCTTAATTATATCCTTATGTTAGTTATGTGTTATGTTAGTTATGTTAATTATGTGCTATGTTAGTTATGCTAATTATGTGTCAGGTGAGCGCTGAGCTGCACATTGCTGCTCCTCTTAGGATGATTCACTCTGGTATTAATGAATCAGGAGACTTTTGGTTCATGGCCTTTATGTGGGGTATCCATGAAAGTCTATGCCGCAGGCGGCTGAGCGGCAAAGTCGTTGGTCACTGGTAGTTCGACTTTGGTTTGAATCCCGACAAACGGGCTGGATGCATGGTTGAATTTACTGTTTCCCACCCCCATGTGTATCGTGAATACGAGCCAATTTCCCTTAAAACGTGTTCCGTGAAGTCATCCTTCACCGTAGGCAGAGAGCTTTCGAGTTGCTCTGCATTATTTAATTAATCATGACAAGGAGAGTCTATTATCTAATTTATACTATGCTACATTAATCGTGGCATTTAGTTGTTGATCTAGACAGTTCAAGTGATGGATTGAGAAGATTGCTCTGTCAGATTTTCTATGGGATCTTGGTAGATATAGAGTTTCTGAACTCCTACCCAATTCGAAAAAGACATCTAGGTTATGCTGCAGTTTCCTTTCAAGTCACTTCTTCCTCCCACAGCTAAAATAAAATCATCTGCAAAGACCTCTAGCTTGGTGTCTAATATGTTATCAAACAGACTGAATGCCGTATTTGATGTTAGTTCTACAGGATTTGAACCTAAGCATGAGTTCTGGAGGCATCTTCTTTCCAGTTTATTAAAAATAGTTTCTTCTACGTCAGGTGCGGCCTGCACAAATCTAGCACAAATTTCGGTGAGACAATTTATGTCGTTTAGGCACTTGATCACATCCGTCAAATTTCCTTTGCTATCAGTTACCACTATAACTGTACGCTTAATTTTCCCTCTGTTTTGAGTGGTAGTGTCAAATAATTCTCTAACCGCATGTTTAGCAGATGTACTAGTTCTAAAACAGAAATGTCTTGCATCCGTAACTGTGTCACGGAGGTAATTCAATCTAGCTAATATGACATTTTCTGTCATCTCGCTGATTGAAAGAAGCAAGCTGACCGGCCTATAGTTATTGGGATCCTTGAGAGTTCTACCATGTTTGTGAAAAAATACCTCTTCCTCTATCCTCATATTTTTGGATTAGTGTCCTTGTCTCCTGGAAGCTCTGCAAACAGCCATTATTATTTCCGGGACTTTGATAATAATGTTGTCTAAACCATTTTGGCCTAGAACTTTTTTATTGTTTTAAACCCTGAATAATTCAAATTATTTCTTTTGAAGTTGAAAAGGGTCTTTTATTATTACTTGTCCAATTAGAGTTAGGAAACATCTGCCTTGCTTCTTAATGAAGGATAGTATCTTCTGCTGAAGGATCTGAAGTTAAGATGTTGCATAGTATGGTCTTCGGGTATGGTTACGATGTTTCCAGTATGGTCCAATGGTTCGGACTTTCACTTTCCTGTCTTCTCTCGCCCTTTTGGATAGTTTGTAGAAACATTAGATTTATTTCGAAGCAGAAGACATGAAAAATGAGCAACGCTTTCGCCGCTTTTTTTGTTCGGACGCCACTGTAGAGACATTAGATATTTTTTGAAAGCAAAAGAGTGAAGAAATGTGTAATGCTCTCCCCGGGATTCGAACCACGAACCTCTGGAATACGCGCCCAGCGTGCTGACCACTACACCACGAAGGCATGCGAAGAAGATGGAAGAAATACTTTATAACTTTTGCTTTTCTCGTGCTTTGAATCAAATTGTTGCCTGTGCTCGCCAGTTCGACAGTCTGTATTCCGCCCATATCCGCCACATGCTTGCTGATATTCCACTTCTACTCTCCTACCGCCATATTTCGGCGCAAATCGAAAGCATTTATTCAAGGATTGGGAGTTTCTCAATTCAACAAAGTCTTGCTACATAGTTAATAACCGTAATACTGTTTGCAGTATTTTACTTTCCAGATCATTGCCAAACAACAATTTACAGAACTTCCCATTCCTTATAATAAATTTAGTAACTTCCTCGCCCTCCAACTGAAATCTGCCAGACAACTAGCTCAGTTTTTAACTGGGTCCTATTCTTCACCGGCTGGAATGCTTCAATGCTTTTAACATGGTTTATTCAAACGCATCTCACGTACAACTCGGTGCACTGATGGAACCTAACAACGCCTTAGCGATAAACTTATACCATACTAATGCCTTGCCTTTTGAAACCGAAACTGTTATTACTACTTACTGAGCTTCAGGTACTGCATACAGCATAAAATGAGTTTCCATCTCTTTAGAAAAAATGCAACACAGTCCTCGTCCATCAAATGTTACGCTTGGCTTCACTGTTGTCCTAAATACATCTAGTATTAACCAGATACATCCTTCTAATGCCTCATTCTTCGCCTGAGATCAAATGTTGCTAGAGCCAACACACTCCTTTCCAAAACTGCGGTTTCATCAGACCTTTGTGCCATCTTTCTTGTATAAAGGCGACTAGCTACTCCAAAGTTTAGATTTAAACAACACAAATTTTAACTTCTAATAATTTCAAATTAATTTACTCAAACGTTAGGTTTGGCGCCACTAACTCGATTTGAGGGGTGGCAGTATAGCTGATTAAGTATTCTCTGCTAATCACTCACTCTCAGACCATGTCGCTTTTACTGTGGTGACAAGTTATCGCCCTTAGCTTAAATCGACAGTCGAAAGAACAGATTTTTATTTAATTACGAATTATTATTTAATTTTATTTTCTCACTATTTTTGTGTTAGATTAAACTAATACAAATGCAAATTTTAAGTCTCCTTGTCTTACAGAAACTGACTAGATCGTATAGCAATCTGACTGACACCAGTATTCCTGCTCGAAGTTACAAATATTAACCGGTTGAACAACTTACATTACTAAATTTTACACTTACAAAAACTCGTGCCTAAGGTCCAGAGATTACTTTTAATCGAAAATCCGCTTCAATGGCAGGATAAGCCTGCAATAGTAGGCAACAGCAAAAGTTTCTAGAATAAGTCTTCGGAACTTCCTCCTAATTTAACTTATATCGCTTGCTATAAAATCTGCATAGTCCTCTGAACTGAGTGAGTATGTGATGAAAGGAGGCATAAAGTAAAAATTCAAAAACTAACTGACATATAAACATACATGAAATGCCACATCTGTCTCTTCCAGGGAAAATACATTGATATACAAGTTCCCAAACGGACTTTACGGAAAATTCATTCTAACTTCTAGAGGACACATTTTATAGCCCCGTTACAATTCCAAAGCTTAAATTGGACATAGGAAAAACCTTTTATGGTATTAACTAACAATACCAGCTCTTTATTTCACTAAAGCATACTCATTCCCTTATAAGAATGATATATACAATTAGCACTGAGCTGTTCTGCGGCCGTTGTGTTTGTGTGAATACCTTCAACCTTGGGATAGCCAACCTGTGAAAAGATAATTTATATGTTTACACTTCTGGCATGTGGCACACCTTTGCACATACTTACCCGTAATTTGCTGTAGCTCCCTAGAGAAAGCAGATTCCCGAACTGTATGTATTGTTTTTCGCTCAACCATGTGCTCCGAAATCCGTGTGCCATGTAATCATCACAATTCCCCTAATCCTAAACAAATTAAGCAACGAATTGAAAGTCATGATAAATCGGCTAAAAGTAGATCAAAATTCTTGAGTGCATACGAATCCTGGCTAAGATATGGATGGAAATTGTCTTTTCCTTTATAAGAAGTAAGGATGGCCACCTATTAGAAGCCTTCATAAAAAATGACCACCGCTTCTGGCCTTAGCAGTGGCCAAAGCACTAAAATGGCTAGTGCCCGCCATAAAAAAATTGCTGTCGTCTTTTATTATGTATAGTTTATATTATTTTAAGTAATACAAAATAAAGGCTATATGGATAAATATTCATTCACCAAAATTTCAAACATGATTTTAAAACATGATCGAAAATATTCTTCCTTTTCTTTTTTTTAATTTATTTTTGACGCATACTGACACGTTTTCTTGATATGGCAGACAGTAATATGTATCGGATTTTATTTGCAAATTAATCAAATTTTGAAGAAATTTCTTTTCTAGAAAATGTTCTAAATGCTTATTTCACATCTTAACTCTTTTTAAGTCATGCAGTTTAAAAAAGTTTAAAAAATTTTGCTTTTAAAAGGCAGAATTAATGGCCCGAGTTAAAAAAAAATTCCGAAAGGGTTTTTGCCATTTGATCATTCACGGAAGAAATATTTAAAAAAAAAAAGTCTGAGCTAAAGCAAATTCAAGGTTCCTTAAGTGAGGTTTTTTTCCTTTTGCGCAAGATTAAAAATTAGTGTTAAGTTATAAATGCGAGTATTTCCGAAATCGCTCCATGATTTTTTACGAATTTGGTATTTATGCGTAATTTGATACATAGAATAGAACTGTGGAAAACAAATCGGCACGTCTATTCAGAAAAAGTTCGGTTTTGAATACAAATATGTATGGTAGAACCTTAACGCTTTCGAGATATGAAAAATGCAATTTAAAGTGTGTCAAACGGCCAGTTAGACTAAGAACTATAGAGCTTTATCATTTTTTCTTTTGTCTCACTGTGTATTTAACATTCATACTGGGTCCTCTTAGTCCAGTTCCTTAAAGTAATCTCCGAGGAATCGAAAGGTCCTCGGTGCAGTGGTAAACAACTTAGGAAAGCATCCCTTTATCTATATACACTGGTGTGCAAAAATTAAGGACGAGACGGTTTTTTCAATATAACTTTGTACAAAAGCTTTCCAAATCAACACATTTACTACCGTAAGATCCCCCATACGTAAGGACATGAGTAATGTAAGCAACACTTACTAAAAGAGAAATCAGAGGAATAAAAAGAAGCTTTATTGAAAAAGTAGCATGGAGCGCAATGCGACTGAAGGCCGAAACATCCCTGTGATGGGTGTCCAGCAAGAAACATCCGGTCTTTAATAGGGGATTTGATCTCCCCTGACTACTAGGCAGGTTTCACATCATTTGTGCATGCTGGATATGTGGTTGTTAATGAGCTGTTGAGACACTGCTGCTCGTTCCTCTTGTAGCACCAATCGCAGTTTCGGAATCGTTACTGGCGATAAGTTACGTGCTGCCACAGGGCTTCCTAGTAAGTTCCGTACATGCTTGACGGGATTTAGGTCCAGAGACCTTGCCGACCAATCCTTGTGCTCAATATCTTCACTCTCCAACAGCTCTTCGACGGTAAGTGTGCGATGAGGTGGAGCGTTGTCGTCCATGAAGAGGAAATGAGGACCCTTAGCCCTTGTGAAAAGACGCATGTAAGGAAGAAGAACCTCGTTACAATAGCAGCCCCTATTGACGAACCTCCTTGGGAGATATGAAGGTCGGTCCGGCTACCAAACATTATGTCTGCTCGAACGAGAACTCCGCGACCTCCAAAACAGTCCCTTTTGATGATGTTGAAGGGGTTATTGCGTGTTCCCCGCTCTGTCCAGATGTGTATGTGTCTAGAATCGCAACTCAGCCTAAATCTACTCTCATCTGTAAAGAGTACTCGTCCCCATTCATTGTCTCTCCAATTCCGGTGTTCCCGGCACCACAGAGAACGCCTTCTCCGATGGGCAGGCGTTAGAGGTACACACCGTACAGGGCGTCGTGCAAACAGACCACCACCGTGCAGTCTTCTGGCCACGGTAAAACGCGATATCGGTCGTCCAGTCGCCTGTGTCGTGTGTCTAGCGATTTCTCCCGCTGTCTGCCGCCTGTTTCTTCTGGCCTGTAAGGCAATATACCGGTCATCTGCGGGTGTGGTTCCTCGTGGACGACCACTACTAAACCCCCGGATAGCTGTTCCTGTAGTTTGAAATTGTCTCCAAAGTCGTGAAACGATGCTTTGAGCAATTCCGAACTCTGCAGCCACACTTGTCACACTGCGGCCTTCTTCCAACTTCCCAATGATTCGACCTCGGGTAAAAGCATCCAAATATCGTCTAACAGAGTGATTATTCGCCATTTCTGGCTGAGGCAGCAACTCGATGTGATTTTAACTGCTATACGGCGTGCAATCTCTTTGCCAGAAATACTGATCTTACATCGACAACATGCTTTATACTACTCAGACACTCCCCCATTACGTCTACCTGCATATCTGCGCATGTGCTACCGTACATCACCTTACTTAATCTCCTGATTGGTCTTTCTGTCCGCTCTGCCTCTTTGTTCAGCTGATATGCTAATTTTTCGACTTCGTCCTTAATTTTTGCACACCAGTGTATGTCACCGCTCACGAAATCACATAAACCAACAATAAAGAGGCACTTCAAAATAATTACCTAGTAATTTTATTATGAATTTTTTCTGTACTTTCACGTCAAGAAGTTTAAGCGAAATCAGAATTACCTCAAAATTCTAAGCATAATAAATATAACAAATAAAAAATAATATTTTTTTTCTGAAACACGTTTATTTAAAACTAAATTTCATTCAAGCATTAAATGAAATAAATTTAGCTTATAAAATAAGTAATTAAAATTTTTTTAAGCTTATAAAGGTTTTCAAAAAGAGATAATGGCAGGAGAAGACTCTTAATCAAAATCGAACTTAAATGAAACGTAAACCTGAAGTTATAACCGTTGAAAGGAATATGAAGCTTTGAGACACGAGGAAAATTGTTCGCTTGAAGAATACGTTTGTAATAACTTTTTTTAATGATGTAGTGTTTAGAGGAGACTATTTTGCTGCAATATTGTTGATGCGCCAACAAAATGAGCTGCTTTGTTGGTCCAGGTTACCTTGCGTTTCTTCGAACAAACAGCGAATCTGTAGCAGCTGATATACTGCTCATCCAAAAAATGTTTTAATGGCTGGGAAAGCTATGTAATAGCCATCAGCCTTATGCCACTATAAGGCTCGGAACCCATCATTGCCTCCTATGAAGGGGTGGACAGTTACCACCATGACTTCTACCGGGATTCGAGCCCGGGCCTATTGCTATGGCAGTCAGGATCACTAACCACTAGACCTACTGGACGGCGCTGATCATCAAACTATGACGTAGCATATTCGCTCATAAACGGCTGAGGAAGGATTATGTTTTTTTAAGAACTAACACAGATATGCAGTTATAATGCAATGTAAACATTTTTATACCTACTTATGCTTATCTTTAGCTGCCAAAAACAGATCGCATGAGCAGGTTTTTTTTACTATTTTTATTATTTATTTACTTATTTTTTAACAGAATAATGCTCTCCCCTGCTTTTATAGCGTTTAAAACCCATAAATACATCAACTCTCTCAAGGATAAAGATAAATTTGCCCCAAAATATTTGTCCTTTTATTCGCAGGGCTCCCAAGAAAGGTCCATAATGCTCGTACGTTAAAGCGGCACTGCATATGAGTTATGCAGGAAGGATATTATTCAAAATGGCTCCGCCTCTTTTTCGGACAAATGGCACTTTAATGTAGCACGTTTACATTTAAATTCCAAAAATTACAGCACAAAGTTGTAACTATTAGCATTAAATACAAATCGTGAAGTTCTACATAATAAAGTATGAGCCCCTATCTACGGAGAAAAACTGAACACTGCTTTTCTAACTGCTGAAAGGAAGAACAACTTCCTCTTAAACTACAAGTCAAAGGTCAGGATACGTGTACTAGCTGGCCGTTTGTTGAAAAGGGAACATTAGTTAAGCAAACAATAAGGTTTCCAAAAGCTGTTAAATGTTCTATCTAGATTGAAAACAGATTTGTTGAGGAAGTTAAGTTGTAACAATGAGTAAAATCGTATTGTTGTTACATAATAGTCATTCAAAAGCCTGAGGTTAATAGCAACCAGACAGAAGATAAGTTAAGAAAGTCTTCCTCTAAACAAATAGATATTTAAATTTAATTTTCTGCTTTCTGAATTAGAATTAATTCTGTTGCTTTGATTTATTAAAAATTTTTAAAAAGGCGTTTGTTTCTAAAACATGGAGTATTAAAAAAACATCATTTCATTTAGAAAAAAATTGCCTGAAAAACGAACACTGAAAGTAGTTGTTGATTTACTGTATTGACTCGAATATGAGAAGTTTCTTTCCTCTTTAAAATGCCTTTCTACAACCTATATTTGTTTTACACACGTAGCTTAGGAGCTAAATAAAATATCATTTATCATTAAGCTGTTAATTTCTTAAATTAGGTTAGGTTATCTGAACGTGACAAAGCCATGAGAAGGGATGCCATCGTGGAAGACTTCCTGAGGAAAACTGTCTCGCATTAACGTTACGCATGGAGAGAAACCACGAAAACCAACATACAGCCAGTCCGTTCGCCTAGTTCGAAACGAAAGCAAATACCAATATTCAGCGCTCTTAAACATTTGGCCAATGGTTGAGACCTAAATTAAAGGTCTTTGTTTAGGGTTATTTCAAGGTATGAAATTTAACTTCATTAGTTTTCTCGCAGAAACATTTCAAATAACAAGCCCATAGCCTTTGTAAGCACCTGTTTGAAAGCAGTCTTTTCTGCCCTTTGTTTACCACCTTCTAACTTACAAATCGTCTTACACCAGGGCCTAAATGAAAACAGGTTAACTATATTGAAGTATGTTTTGGGAAACTAAAAAGAAACATTAAAAACCCTTTTTTTGCGTTCGGACGAGGTTAATATATTTAAGTTTATAAGGTATTTCTCCCTTCTTTCTGCATGCTTTCGTGGCGTAATGGTAGCACACTCAGCGCGTATTTCGAGAGGTCCAGGTTCGAGTCCCGGCGAGGAAATAGCTCATTTTTCACGTCTCCAGCATCAAAAAAAAAAACCTAATGGCTCTATAAATTGATTAAATGAACCAACTGTAAAAGCACTATTTTTTCCGCAATAAAAATGACGTGGTTCTGCAAATTAAACAATTAAATTTATCAAGTAGAGAAATTCTGAATACATAAACTACGAAACGCAACTTCGAACAATAACAAATTATAACATAAGAAAGTCAATCATTTCTAGTGCGAAGAAAGGGGTGCGGCAGTCACAATACTCGTCTTCTTCACTCCTAGCAAGGACAACGGGTTCAGATCACCGATACTGAAAGTCAACAGTCATACATTTTGCCTAGGACGTCGTGTGGCGTATAAATTTAGGAATAAACAGGATCAGTTGCGCCAAATGTGGTATTCGGAGTCTTTTTCCAACTAACCTTGATGTTTATTCATGATTCTTAATTACCAGTGTGCCGCATTCTCTCAGAGCACCTGGATTGCCACACCCGCCCTTATCTACCCGTTTGACAAATAGCACACGAAAAAAGCTCCTCACCTCTGAACTGCCCGAACCTTGCAGTTCCGGGGCGTAGCCCAAGCCAGATCCTGGGATCTTTTCCTTGCTGCGATGAATTACTTTCCGACCCGTCAAGTACCCGACTCGGCTTGCTATTCATTCGCAGAGCATCGAGGAATCTCAAGACTTATTCTTCTAAATACTGTATAATGATTAATGCTGCTGTCAATTTACTGAAAATTTCATTACATAATTTTTACATTAATGTATTACGAAATTTGAATTTTAATGCTGTTAGAAGGTTAAGTATTATTATTATTATTGTTATTATACTCGGTCTAATTTTCCTATGCACTTCACACATTTTGTTTGATGGCAGCCCCATAACGAAGTGGTGAGGAAGAGAAAGAAGGGAAAGTCTAATCAAAACAGGATCTTTTAAAATAAAACGAAAAAATTTCATGCGCATAATATATGCAGCTAAGAATAGTATCAGAAGGTTAAAAATCCGGTAGCGGACTGTAAATGAGATACTCCTTTCTCTGAGAATACAATATGACCGAAGTCCCTCGAATTGGGTTTAGCCACAAAGGATGCATGGGAAAAGAGCGGGTGTACATCAAGGGATTTAGGTGCGGGGATAAAAGGGTAAAGGTGGCAATTGCTGATTCTCCCCTCTTATAGTCTGATCCTGTAGGCTCCTCACGTGGATTTACCTCCGCCCTTCTGCGGCCATCTCGCCTCTTCGAACGTGGGCTCGAACCTCGGAAGCTGCCCCCAGAGCTGTCCTCCGATCAACCTATTCGAATACCTGAGATATCGCGTAGTCAGCCTCTAAACACGAGCCCGTGCCACCGGGGAAAAAATTAAATGTCAGATGCAAAGAATTATTGAAGCAGAAACTTGGATCACGCCGGCATTGCTGGTACAGTAGGCGTCAAAACATGTTTCTCTTAATCTGCCCGTATACGGCCGTGTCATTGGACAGCCTATTTCTTACAACACAGGGTTGGTGCATCTGCTGTCATATACTTCACTTATTTGAATAACTATCGCCTTTTCGAAGATATAGCTAAAAAGCTTGATAGAAGTTTTTTTGTTTTTATTTTGCCGTTTTATTTTTAAAGGTTGATTTATATGACAAATGTTACATCTTTTCGAAGAATCCATTCATGTTTAAGCTTTAGAAAATTTTCATTCCTAAGACTTATTTTACGTTTGCGTAATTTTCTCGTATCAGACCCTTTTATTTTTTAATATGACAACCATGTTAAGCGACAATAAGCGACGTTTTATGTCACAATCGCTTTAAAATGCATTAGTATTTTTATGCTTCTTGTACCCCTTAATATTTTGATAATTTTGTTTACGTAATTTGGAATTTTACCTAATTTAGGGAAGAATTTGCTATAAAACACTATTGTGGATCAATTAACTTTTTTAAGAAGCTTTTATATTAATTTTAAATTATCTAAGATACTCGTGGACCAAAAAGGTAAAAATATAGAAATAAGACAGAAGGAACATTGAACTATTCACTTGACAGAACCTCATTTTATCAACCACTATCTTCTACAAACAAACAAAAATCGTCTTCAGAGATACATTTGGTATTATGTGTCAAATTTCTGTAAGAGAATTCAATAAATTTAAGTTTTCTTGCTAACCACCTTAGAGGTTCTCAGCTGATATGATGAATATATGCAAGTTTACGAGCATCATCTCTAATCATTATCTATTCTCGAAATTGATAGCAGCATTTCACTGAATATGATGTCGCAGATCTACCTTAAACCAAATGTTATCAGTGCAATTGATACTTCTGTGATGACTTTAAATTTATTCCTTTTACTTAGTTCAGTCCACACGTTTTTACAGTCAGGTGAAGTTCCAAAGCGTTTACCTCGCACTTAATAATGCAGTCACACATTTCTAGCTTCAGGCTGATTTGTCAATATAAAACCAATTTTTTAAACTCCGAGATGAGTTGGAGGGCTCATTTCTGCATAGTTATGGAACTGAAACATTTTACGAATTATGTTTCATGAATAGTGAATGAAACTCAGATTTGAGATACTTAAGTACACACCCTGGCCAATGAATTAGAAACCTTTGAGATTTTCATTTTAAAGCGCCCTAGGGATGAAGTATGCAATTTTTTTATGACGAGGGTTATACGTGGTTAGAATGCTAGTATAAGTAAGGTGGAAGAGTGCTTTTCACGATGAATGAAGTAAAATGGGGAAAACGGCAGTTCTTTCACCATTTCAAAAAGGGCTTATTATTGGCGCCCTTTTAGCTGGGGCCGCGATTTTGAAGACGGCAAATCTCACTGGGTTCTCAAAAGCTGCCATATCAAAGGTTTTCAAAAGCTGGAATTAGAATCCACAGTCCTCTAGAAGACCTATCTGCGGTTCGAACACAGTTTTCCAATAGAGTGATCGGCGTCGTCTCCGACGAATTGTACGGCAGAACAGGGACTCTACTGTGCTTCAAATGGCACAGATCGTCAACCAAGGCTCTTCCCAACAGATTTCAGCTCGAATCATGAGCAGAGAATTGCAGAGGGTAGGAATGCACAGTCGAGTGCTTGCGAGAAAACCACTCATTTCTGCCCGACATGCAAGAATTCGTTTGCAGTGGTGTCGGGAAAGAAGACTCTGAACATATCAGGATTGGAAACGGCTAATGTAGTCGGAAGAATCTTGCTACACTTTAATTTGCACTGATGGAAGACGTCGAATTTGGCGAGAATCCCATGAAGCCATGAATCTATCTTACCTTACTCGCACTGGTCTGGTGAGTCTGGTGGGAGTATCATAATATGGGGTATAATCTGCTGGCATGGAAGTGGTGCCCTGGTGTTCCTGGAGGATAAACAAACAGCTATGAGATGCCTAGATATAATGGCAGATCAAGTGTACCCTGCAATGATACATTTTTGCTCTGATGGCGACGGATGCTTCATTGACGACAATGCAACTATAGATTGTGCCAGGATTGTTCAACATTGGTTCGCTAAACATCATTGTGACTTCCAACACATTTCCTGGCCATCTCATAGCCCAGATCTTAACCCCATATAAGATGTATGACATATACTGGAAACATGGATCCGAAAGCACTCTCTTCTTTCATCTATTTTACAAGCTCTGAAAAGCTGCGTAGCCAATGCATGATATTCTCTGGACGTAAATGCACTCCAGAAGCATTTAGACTCGATGCCCAAACGAATTAGAGCAATTATCCCTGCAAAAGGTGGTCCAATAAAATACTGATCTTCGGTTTCTAATTCATTGGCTAGTGTGTATCTCAGATTTATGAACAGCACTTTTCTACCATAACTTTTTCTCAAAATGGCATGCCGATTCTTTTCCATCTTTCGATTCTACGACTCAAAATATGCCAAAGTGCCAAGTTTTGTAAAAATCGCGGTAAAAGTTTTTAAAAACTAGGCGAACTTCTTAATACATGGAAACCTATTCTCCTATCCCTTCTATTGTCAGGAAAGGGAAAAACGTCACATTGTTCCGACCTTTTTGCATTACGCATGAGCGGAAAAAAAGTCCCATCGTTCTACTTTCAAATAATTTAACAAAGTGCGTAAACCACATTAGATGTTATTGTCGCTTTCAACAAATATGCCAAATTTCAAAACGCGCCAACATATAAATTGACGTATATCTTAGAAAATTTTGAATAAAAAGCTCTAATTTTTTGCAGTATACTTAGAAATTCATCTACTTTAAGGTAATGATAAAACTTTTATAGGTTATAATTCAAAATGTTTTTCCAAAAATTTATAAAAATTATTTAAAAATACAAATTTAAAAAAAATAACAAAAAATGAGCGAATGTTTTTGGAGCGAACCTATATTTGGAACTGTGGAAGAAGGAATCAAATAAGGGTAATAAGAAAAGCGATATTAATAAATATATAATCAATTCAATTTACACTGAGGAGCTAAACGTTTTGAAATCGAATTGCCTAAAAACTACTCGTGCGAGTTTTACAAAATTTGGCAGTTTGGCATAATTTGAGTCGTAGAATCGAAATATATAAAAAAAAATTGGCATGTCTTTTTAGAAAACATCTGATTTGTGTCAAAATACTTACATTAGACGAATGCTATATATAAATCTAATACATATCCTAAGTCGCGCTTTCGAGACATGGAAAACTCAATTTGAATTTCGTCAATCGGCCCAGTAAAACGGGAGCTATAGAACTGCCCCATTTTTTTTTCATTGCGGCGTTACGTAACACTGTATGATACGGATTAATTTCAAATGACGCAATTAGGATTGATACATTAGAAACAGTTACTATTTTTTGACCAGAAAGCGAAAATACGCAAACTAAAATAAAGAATATAAGAGACTATTGCCAATAAAAATTAGAAGTTTTCTTTCACATTTTTTATCTTATACACACAAGCACACACATATGTATATCCCTTTATTCCTCAAAATAAAAACTCAATAGCTTATTTTCTTCCTTTAGTCCGAATAGTGGCTATGTTGAATTCAATACGTAATATTACACTTCCAAGACATTTATCATTCAGGCTGCCTAGGATATTATGCTTTTCAGAATATTGTTATTCAGTGTCGTATAAGCTCTTTCAACCATATTTCGGAACGAAGCTTTTCGTTGCCACGATAACTGAAAAATTTAAAAGCACTATCGATCATTCTTAATAATTTATATCCCTTGTATTTTAATAATACTTATTATTAACATGAGTTAAAATTTATTAAAGTATAATTTGTTTAAAAGTTTGTATCTTTATTTTTATTAACAACGGATGTTTCTCATTCTCTCTGATTTCATGCAAAGAAATATTAATCTGCTTATCAAAATGATTTTTAGTAAATCAATAATGAACATTAACGAGTGTTATTAGTTTGTCAAATGCAAATCCAATTTTTATCTCTATCTATTACTACTACTATTATTATCGCATTTGATTAGATCAAAAGTTATTCTGAATGAACTTGAGAAATGTTTCTCTGTTACAGGAACATGGGTAACGTTTGGACAGAATCTTTCAGAAGAGGTAAGAATATATTTTTTATCATTAAACCTTTTCGTAATTACCAAAGTAACTCTTCTCTGAAAATTCACTTCAAGGAAAAGAAAGGAAATATAAAGAAAAGAGAAATATGATAGGTGGTTGCCTTTAACAGTTGCCCAAAAGGGTTTGTTAATTTTTTTTTACGCTCTCAGTGAGCTCTCAGTCTACAAGTCTGCTCTTGCATTCATTCCTGCTAACCTTTTTTTTTCGGGGGGGGGGAGCCTTTTTAGCTTTATTACTAAACAGCGATTTCTTCGCACTTACGCCACGTGCTGTGCAACAACAAAATGACAAAATTTTTAAAAGCTGTACAGCAGCATATGTTTAGAATTCCCAACGCAGTGTTACGTTCTGCATACATTTTTATATTTTAATCATTCTTTTCTCAGCTCATCATATCAATGTTCAGTTTTCTTATTAAGATGCGCTTACAAATCTTTTTATGGTCCTTTTATTATTAACGTTTTGTATGTTTACTATATTTATTAAATAGCGCGTTCTTCTCACTTACGTCACATAAAACTCAAATCAACTGCAAAATCACAAAATATATAAAAATAGCATGTCTTTAGAATTCCTGATAGAGTATGAGAGGTTGTCATGCATATTGTTATATTGTTAATTAATATTGAAAGAAAAATACCTTACATTTTTACGAATGGCAATAATCTTTCGCGCAGGAGATAAATATGTTTTATTTCCTTCAGTGTTGCTACTGTTCGCTATCAAATCATTGAGTTTGCTAATCAGAATTTATTAAATTTATACAAAATGGGAAATAGATAATTAAAGAATTTAAAATTCAAAATTCGGACTTCCAAATGCACATGTTTTGGTGGAGGACTACGTTACTCAAAATTTGATTGCTCTAGGAACTGTTGTTTTTTCGCAATGTGAGGCACATACATACATAATTAAATAGCAGATTCTTCATTATTTAATTTCTTTAATTAAAAATAATACAGAACGATAACATATAGTCTCAACAATTTGAAAAGTGATACGCAGTTTATTGTGAACCGTTGCAAAGTCCCATTTTGAGACTAATATCCCCTTTTGGGCTAACACCTCTGAAGTACGTATATAGTGTAATTAAATGGCATATTTCAGTTCATCGTGATGTAATAAATACATTTAGTGTAACATTGTGAAAGAAAAATATCAACAATCTGTTCTTTAATTAGCATTTAAAGCTTACGAAGATTTCTGAGATAAGATGCATTTCAGAGTAGATCTGAATATAATCATTTGTAATAAAATATAATAATTTTTATGTCAGTTTTAATACCAGAACATAAAAACTCGAGTTAATTATTTTTATTCATTCTAAAGCGGTATACCTAACAGAATCAGAACCCCACTAAAAATGCCTCATAGAAACCAGTAAAATTTTTTATTGGTACCCATTAAATTCTATGGGTTTATGCTGACTTTTACTGGTTTCTGTTGGTCTCTGTGGGGTTTTCTTACTGGTTTCAAAATGCCCCATAGAAACCAGTAAAACTTTCTACTCCTACCCATAGAATTCTGTTAATCTCTCCCGAATTTTTTTGGTTTCTATTGATCTCTGTGGGTTTTTCTTACTGGTATCATCTGCTACCCATACGACCAACATCAATGTCAGAAATTTCTACTGGTTTGTATTGGTTTATATTGACTTTCACTTCTTTTCTTACTGCTATCAATATAATAGAAATAGATGCCAAATAAATCTTCTGTTGGTTTATATGGGTTTATTCTAATTTTCTAACTGGCGTCAATAAACTTCTTCTAAACAATGAAATTAATTACTGGTATCAGTAAACCAAAATTCATTGGTATTTTTGTTGTCTACTAATTATTTTAAATTATTTATTTATGTACTTTTGTTTCATTTATTTGGATACTGTTGAAAATAAGGTTATTTCTGTTTTGTAACCGACAGAAAGCTTTAAAATTAAAAAACATACAGTAAATCCTCTCGTCTCCACCTCTTCTCTAATACGATCAGTATTTCTAAGAATGAAAATATGATCTCTTTAAGACCATCAGAGTAACCTGGAAGCGCAGGTGGTCGTTTTAGAGAGGTTTTTACTGCATATGCTCATTTATTTGATTTCTTAAAAACTTTTGTCGGAAGCAATAACAGTAATCATATACACCACAAACAGCGAGGTCTCTCTAAGGCGACCAGCCACATATTAAGACATCTTTGCAAGTGGTCGTCTTAGAGAGGTGATGCTCAATACCAATATATACTTATGTTCTCAGAAATACGCTTATCTTTCAGAAGTGGTCGTCTTAGGGAGGTTGCCTCTACGAAATGAATCACTCTAAGGCTACCCAGCCACACTTCCGGAATTTTCGTTACGGGTGGTCATCTTACAGAAGGAATGTTTCAATACCAAAATATACTCACGTTTTCAGAAATACTGGTCTAGGTCAGAGGAGGTCATTTTAAGGAGGTGATTTCGCCGCGAATAGGTTCTCTGAATACGCACACATACACACTTATATATGCATATATCAACATTTATAATATTATAAATGAACACCGGTATCAACCATCATCTCTTTAACACGACCGCGTTCAAACTATTTTTCTCAGTGTTAACGCTGACGTAAGGAAAACAATTCCGCTCCCTCCCCGCTCTCAGAAGAAGCAATATGGCGCCGTTCTTGTTAATGTTGTTATGGGATGTTTGTGATAGCGTCTTAGTGGATAATAGGCTGTAATAATGCAATAAATAATTTACAATATTACAATTTTTACCATGTTTTACTGTTTAGATGTTTATACTAAAAAATAAAATAACATCATTGACTGTAAATATCAAATAATATGAAAGGAAATAATAGTAAAGCATGCACGTGTAATCGTGTCTAATGCATTCAGCGAACGTTTTTATAGTTAAATAGTTTTGAAAGGGATTTTCTGTGCGTGAAATTGATTTTCCGTCTTTACTTTTATCCTAAAAATCTATGTGCTGAAAAGTGAAAGTGTGTGCTGAAAAGAAAAGTGTGCTGAAGACTGAAAAGTGATAATTTCAGACTTGATAATTTGGCTAAGTGTGTTTATATCAGATGCGCATTGCATTATACTAAAACTGTATTTTTGAAAATTTGTTTTTTATTATAATTTAGAAATACTTTTTAAAGCTTTTTCATGTAGATCTTTATCATTTGAATATTATGTTCTGATAAATTTGAGCATACCTTACTTAAAAAAGATCTTGCAAGATTAAATTTTCAATTTTTTGACTAATGTGATGTGGTTGAGCAGAAGGAATATTTTTTCATGTCTTAAAAAATGTACTCATTATATTTCACAAACAAAAAAGGTAAGTTTATTTAAATGAAGTAAACATTGAAATATTTAATGTGTGTATTACTTATTGAATGAGGTAGGCAAGACATACAAGCCAAGGAATATTTTTTGCATTACTAAAATTGTGTGAAAATTAAGATGATCATAGTATCTTACATTGTTTTTTTTTCTTTTTGGTCTATATTTTAGTACAAGTATGAGACTAGAACCACGTTGTTACATTAAATATTTTTTGCTATTTTGTTAAAACACATATAATCGAACATTTTTATGCATATTTTAATTTTCATTATTATTAATTTCATGAAGAAAATTTCAAATGTTTTTTTGCCATAAATTGCTTTTGAAATAGAGTTGTGAATAATTAATACATTTTTATGTAATATTAAATGTGATAGGCTTGGGAATATGAAATATGAATTATTTATTTGAAAAAAAATTGCATTAAGTGAAACTTCATATAGTGGTTATTTTCTTAGATGACCACCTCTGACAGTGACACATGTGTCAGAAATATAATTAAATAACAGTACTTAAAATCACTGATAGTTTTGTTAGGCTACAAGAAACTGTCATTATCTCGAATTGTGGAGTTAATTATTTTAGGAAAGTTTCACTGTGTAATCAGTTGATTGAGATATAGTAATTTTTACGTGGATAAGAATTTTTCATAAGTAATTTAAAGGTTTTACAAGACAGTTAAAACCAAAGCTTATCAAATCATGCATTTTGTATGGGCATTGTTTTAGCAATACTTTCAAATATAGTTAAAGAAATCTTTAAGCATTATTTTCTTTCATTAGTTATACTGCGGAAACGCTCGTTACACTTTCCTGCATTAAATTTATCTGGTTGTATAGATATTAATGTAAAAACTGTTTGTAAATAAATGTAACTATATGTGCTATATCTGCTTAACTGCGATGACAGTAATTTAACTGTGTGTATAAAGCTGTGTAGAAAAGGTATTTATTTTATAGATGTATTTATACTGAGCTATATGAATTTCATTTGGCAGTCTAAATACAGGAAATGCTCAGCACGAAGTGGTATTTTTATAGTATATAATCTACGGTCAATAGCAATAGGAATATAAATTTTACTTTTTAATTTTACTATTTAGAAATTTTACAGTCCAAAATAATATTTCTATGCAGTTTTTAAAGTAATTTTTCTGCAATGGAAATGTAAATAACTTATACCTAAAACACCGACTTAAATTTATTCCAATAATACATCGCTTTAATTAAATTCATGTTCCTTGGAGATGATATACGAAACACCTTTTGTAATAATAAATTATTTATTTATTTATATATATATATATATATATATATATATATATAGATTTAACATCCTTTGAATTGATAGATGGAAAACTTCTGAATTGTGCATTATTTAATAACTACATTAAATTCATTAATAAGATCTTTCAGCAGATTAGAGGATTACCAATGGGAGCCAACAGTTCTACGCAGATATGTAACTTATTCCTTTTTGCATATGATTATAAATTCCAACTTAGTTTGAATAAGAATGAATTAAAGTTATTTGAGAATACATTTAGATACATTGATGATATTATAACTTTCAATAATAATTCTGCTTTAGAACAATTCAGAATTTACCCAAATAGTTTAACACTTAATAAAACTAATAATAATCAAGATACTATTGAACACCTTGACCTACTTATAATTAAACACAGTAAAATTAAATTATATGATAAAAGAAGAAATTTCCATTTTAATACTATTAAACTAATTAATTGGAACTCTAATATCACTAGAAAAGTAATAGGTAACACTTTTTATAGCCACGTAATCAGAATAAAAAACATTTGTGCTGAAATAGAAGATTTAAAAGATGAAATAATAAAACTAGTTGATATTCAGGTTAATAACCAAGTCCCAACACAATTTATTAATTTATATATTAAAAAGGCAGGAATTAACTTTTCTTTATAATTTATTGACTCTTTATAGTATGATAACATTACCTTAAACCTTAACTGGAGGGTAATGAAGGATTTTGAAGACTTAAGGGATTATCTTGCAAATATTTCTTGTAAATATTTGTAAAAATGTATATTTAATACTGGATTCTTCCTTTATTAGTAAAAAGGGCCAACTCTTTTCAAAAGTAGCAATTAGAGCCCGAATTGAGTGAAAATTTAAATCTTTTTCTCTTTTTCCTTAACGTTTTGGCCAGTATTTAGTAAGTTACATTTCACAACTTAAATTCAGTTTTAATATAATTAAATATTACAATACTTTTTACTTTCATAAAAATTTTATAATTTTTCTAAATTAAAATTCAAAGATACGTCTTAAATTAAATTTACTAAAAAAATTATTACAGCCCTTAGTAATTTGCAACCATTTTTCACATTACAACAGTTTGTTTTTTCACAATTTATACATTTTTACACATTTTCACACACATTTTTACATTACTACACAGTTAGATTTAAAAAATGTTTTACCTACAGAACGCACATTTTACATTACATATAGTTTGCAGCATAATAATTTTAAATAGTTTTTTAAATGATTCTTACATACAGCAGCTTATCACTCAACTTTACCTTTTACTAGCACCCTGTTTTATAAATAGAAGGAACACTACTTTACATCACTTGATCTGACTTGCTACTTGTCCCCACTCCAATAGAAATAATGGTAAATTAACTAATTTAATTTAAAACTTACTTTTTACTTGCCTTTATTATATTATTTTAAATTTAATGGTAAATTAAATTTAATGGTAAATTAACTAATTTAATTTAAAACTTACTTTTTACTTGCCTTTATTATATTATTTAATTTAGTTTCTAGTTTATTTTTAGTATGTTAATAGTTTCTGTATCTTTTTTGTTTATATGCATATTCGTGTCGGGGAAGTTTTTTGTGGGCAAGAGTTTCTAAATTAAATTGGTTTTCAAAAAAATTGGTATTATAAAGGGTATTGTTTTGTATTGGCTTTGCTTTGTACTTTTCTAAAAGTTCCACTCATTTGAATTACTTTTGGTAGGTCACATCATTTGGTTTTACTTTTGGTTTTGAATTTTACACTTGCCTACATAAATGACGAAACACGAATTGAATAATTAAAGAGTTAGGTTTGAGGGCAACTTCCCCTTGATAAGTCTGTTTTCTGCCAGCTCAACAATTATTCACTTATGCATATTTTGTATTTTTAGGATTTAAAAAATTTATTACAATTTTATATTTGTTAATAGATTTTGCTACTCGCACTTGATTTACTTATGTTCTCAGAATTTAAGTGATATTGTAGATTATTTCGCAGCAATATAAATTATTTAT
>KK118738.1:68108-104881 GCA_000611955.2 Stegodyphus mimosarum | reverse complement strand
ATACAGTATGAAATTTAATTATTAAGCATTTTTACGTCGAGAACTACATGTTGTATAAATGCCTATTATGTTATAGATTTTATTTCTATAAAATCTGTGGAAGATTATACAACACTAAAAGGGAGATAGAGAATAAGATATTCAGACGCCATGAGATATATCCTCAGTTCCCAAACTGTGGGTTGAGAATTGGTATTTATTGAGTCTTAAAGTTTGTTTTGTTACAATATAATTTCTTGCATCTTTTGTATTACTAAGTTTATTATATTCTTATATTGAGGTTTCATTTATATTCTGACAGATACAGGTAATGTTCGAAGTACTGTAAAAAAGTGGTCGACACAGTGTATGTATATTATTATTTCTTCACTACATTATATTCTAGGATTCAAATTCGTACAAAACATCTCTGTGTGTCAGAATAAGCTGCAGGGTGTTGCTATCAGTGGTAAGCGAGTTTTGACGAGATAGCAAGTATGCTAAATTTAAACTCTTCGTTTAATTTCGAATAATCAAATCCCTTATTCTTTTTGCTTCTTTGTTTATTTAATATTTTTACTTGTAATAGTGTTTCTCTTCCTGAAAATTAGGGTTTTGTCTAGTTTTGTTTAAAATCTGGTTTAGTGCATTGTAGGTAACTTAAAATTTAAGCAGATGCTAGAAAGTAACATCCTTTGGCAATACATTTCTCGTTAGGTGTCAAATTTTTAAACAAGCTGATGTGATTAACTTCCATTATTTAATTTCCCAATTAAGGAACTGAAATACATTGTAATACATATATATGCAATGGGATACAAGTATTATGTATATATATTTATAATCAAATCAGTAATATATATGTAATCAAAGTCATGATTCACAACCATCGAATGATATATCATTCGATGGTTGCGAATCATGACTTTGATTATTATCTTTCTATTATTTTCAAAATTATATAAAGGAGTTTAAAATTTTGTAAAGAGAACTTATATAAATATTTTGTAATATGTTTATAGGTACTGACATGCATACAGAAGGACAGGGGCTTGTACGCTTCTAGATATTTATAAAATTTTATTAAGTTTCTTCGCATTGAATTTTATTTAAAATTACTCTGTGTGCTTCTCCGCTATTTAGGTCTGCGCATTTCATCACTGCTAGTTGTGTACTACTGCTGGTTTATGATTATAATTATTAGTTTCTATGGAAATTTGATCTACAGTTCTATTTTTGTGTATTGTTTCTTATAGGGATTCTGTGTATGGATATCCGTTCTATGTATGGATGCTCCACTAAGCTATAATACTGTTGGTTTTGTTTACGGGTTTTTGTCTAGTGTTTTGTGCAGTGATTTTCCCAATGGGTACCTGTATTAGTCTGTAGATTTTTGTGTACTGGCTGTTACAGAGATTTGGCCTATGGGTATTCGCATAGGTCATAGTCTTTGTCTACTGATTTTTATGAGAAATAGACCTACGGAATATCCATTTTAATGGAGATTTGGTCTATGGATACGCACAAAATTCTGGTTTCTGGCTATGGGTTTTTACAAGGATTTTGTTTATAGTACCCATATGTTCTACAGGATGCCGCCCAGACAGTATAGTGGTTAGGGGTTAGGGAAGCCGGCTGCGATACCAGAGGGCCTGGGTTCGAATCCTGGAGAAGGCATGGCTGTAACTGTCCGTCCCTTCATAGGAGGCAAAGGTGGCCTACCTATTAGGTGCCCCCACAATAAAGCGACCACCACTTCTGCCCTTAGTAGTGGCCAAGCCGAAGTCGGCTTAGGGCCCGCCATTGGAACAAAAAAAAATGTTCTACAGGATCCTCTTTATTTGTTTTTATGGGAATTTGACCTACTGGTACCGTACAGTTGTATGGGTTTTTACGGGGATTTGGCCTACGGGTACCCGTACAGCTGTACGGGTTTCTTTCTATGGGATTTTACGAGGATTTGACTTATGGGTACCCTTACAGCTGTACGGGTATCCTTCTATGGGTTTGTACGGGGATTTGGCCTATGGGTACATGTACAGTCGTATGGGTTTTTACGGAGATTTGGCCTACGGCTACCCGTACAGCTGTACGGGTTTCTTTCTAGGGGGCTTTACGAGGATTTGGCCTACGGGTATCCGTACAGTTGTACGGATTTCAGTCTGTGGGTTTTTACGGGGATTTGGCGTACGGGTACCCGTAGGCCAATTCCTCGTAAAAAAATTTTATGGGTTTCTACGGGGTATTTTTAGCAGGGAATGAACCAAAAATAACGCTTTTATATTTAATCTGTTAATTAAAAATTTTAATTTCAATTAGGATTGGTTAATATTTGTTACGAAAATTCGAGTAAACAACTTTTTTTCTCAGATAGTGTATTTTTTTAAATGGAAGCGAAATTTGTTTTTATAAAATAGCAGCCTATAAATTTCTTTCGAAACGATACATGATACGTTACAAAACAAATAAATAAATAAATAAAATTCAGATTTTATATTACGTTCAAAGGGGCATTTTTTTAACGTTTTATGTGTTGCCTATATTTTATGTTTTATGTGTTAACTTAAATATCATGTACTTCGCACTTAAGCGACATAAAATTCAATTCAGCAGCAATGTCACTAAATATTTAAAAACAGCATATCTTTAGAATATCCGATAGAAGAGTCTCGGGCGCCGGCGATAAAAATTATTTTTCCGTACAGATAAAATGATTTGCCTTGCTCACTTTGAAATCGTTAAGTTGGTTAATCAAAAATTCGTTAATGTTTTACAAAGTATGAAACTGATAGTAAAACAAATTCGAAATTCAACATTCTGTCTTCCTGATGCCCATGCTCGTGTGAACGATTACGTTATTCAAATTTGATGCCTTTAAGTACCGTCGTTTTTTCACTAAAAAACTAAACTTTTTTCGCTAAAAATATACGTACATTCATGCAGATGCTTCATGTTTTAATTTCTTGAAATATAATACAGGGCCATAATATTTGGTGCAAACAATATAAAAAGTGATTCGCCGTTTATAATGAAATGCCGCAAAATGCCGTTTTGAGATTAATAGCTTTACTGGACTACCTCCCCTTTGGGTTACAGAAAACAGGGGGCAAAGAAAACGGAGAAAATTAAAAAGGTGTTCTACCTATTTGCTATCTAGTTCTTTCACAAATGTAGTGAACCTACGAAAGGGAATTTGCGTTACCATGGAAACGGAGCGTCACCATTTTCAGGGAATTGCTATTATTACATGGTTTACCCGCGTGTATTCAAACTCCCTTCAATGTGAAAGACAGTTCTGTCGTAAATTAAGCCACATTTGAATGCAATTAAAGCCGGAATTTCCATTTCAGAATAATAAGACTTCCCGTAATTACAACAATAAAAACCTCTTTACATAGGCGACAAAGCGAAATTGCGTGGAGCCAGATTTGACAGGATTTAGTGGAATGCAAGGGAACGAGAATATGTTGACAGTAATTCTAGGTATGGAGAAAACTTGCGTATGTATATTTAATGCATACTGGGCGGGTAAGTTAACTTTAGTGTGCAGATTAGTTTCCAATAAACTTTAGTTGCTTCGAAGATGTCAATAGAATAACAATATGTGCACAAAATTTTATGGAGCTGTTAAAATGTATTAAGTCATTATTCTTAATCTCTTTTGTAAAAGACGGTTTATGGGGAAAATGCTACCTAAAACAGAAAAGAAAGTTTATAAAATTTTAATAAAACTGCTTGAGCTACTCTTTAAGTAAAGCAACATTTAATGCTATGCATTCTATAAAATATAATTATATGAAATCTAAAACGTCAGCTCTTTAAAGTTCTGAAGATTTTTTAATTTGTTCAAATTCGAATTCACAATTGTTTGTAATTTTTGTTTCACTATATATTTTATATTTATTTTAACTTATACGCAATTGTGTGATGTTTTAGAAGTTATATAAAAGATATAGATTGGTCTCCAAAAGTTAAGCAATGACTGAAAAGCCTGAGGATATTTCAAAATGCATGCAAGCAAATTGAACGAAAGTTGGTGATAGCATTTATTATAAAACTTGCGACTTAAAACCTCAAAAAAAAATATTATAAATATTATTTACGTTTTGCGATATCAGCAGTATCATTATATTTATAATGTTGACTCCTGATGTTCTGGTCTCATGATGTTTATGACGTTGCTTGTTGACCGTTGACTGCATAAAGCAGCTCTACGACGATCTAGGGTTTGGAAAGCGGATTGGAGGTTAATAACACGACTCCTGTGAGCGTTTCACATCTTCTGAGTGGGATTAAGTTTGGGAGAGCATATAATAGACGAAGTAGTTTATTAGGCGGAAGATGTCGAATGCTTGTTTCTCTTCACATGTAAATATATCGAGAATCATTCTGTAAAGCAAAGCGAAACTCACAGTGAACAGAACAAGCATCCGCTGATTTTCAGCCCAGTTTGCATTTTAGAAACATTAGGTATTTTTTTAAAGCAGGAGAGATGAAAACTCAGCAATGCCATCTCCGGGACTGGAACCACGTACCTCTCTAATACGCGCCAAGCTTGCTGACTACTACACCACGAAGACGGGCTAAGAAGGCCAGAGAAATACGTTATATACTCAAACTTTTTTAAAGAACGACTGGGGATTACGGAACCCAAATCCTGGTGATGGAGAATCATCATTCCCCACCCCTTTTAGTTCGGGCACCACTGTAGAGACATTAGGTTATTTGGAAACAGGAGAGATGAAAAATGAGCAATGTCCTGGTCGGGACTCGAACCACGGGCTTCTCGAATACACGCCGAGTGTGCTGGCCATTACACATGAAGTCATGCTAAGAAGGAGGGAGAAATACCTTATGTACTTCGCCTTTTAAAGGGCGACTGGGGATTAGGGGACCCAATCGCCAAATCCCGGTGGTCCACCACCTTTTTAGCTCAGGCGCCACTGTAGAGACATTAGGATTTTTTTTGAAGCAGGAGACGTGAAAAATGTGCAATACACTCGCCGAGACTCGAACCACAGACCTCTCGAGTACGCGCCGAGCGTTCTGACCACTACACCACGACAGCATGCGAAGAAGTCGAGAGACGTACCTTATAGTATGACCACGTGCCCAATTTAAACGCTCATTTCAGTGGTGAAAAGTAAACGGGACATGCATTGCCAGTCGCTTAGCGGACTTCTTTTGTGCAGCCTTCGTGTCTGATAGTGTAATTCTTGTAGCAGAAATAAGCACGGTTCTAAATTGAGAGAGTTAAAGTCCTGTTGCGTCGAGTACTAAGTTCCACGAGTTATCTGCAAAAGTGGTAACCTTTGGCGTATTTCGCTTCGGTAGCTCTTCGGGAAGCTGAACCAGTGGCTGGAAATTGGTTCCACAACCAGCTTACCAGAGAACAGTCAACAATTAGCCATCTTGCAACGTCAGACTGTCACTGACATTCTTCTAATGTGTCTGGGGCTTTCGAAATATGGATTATCAGAATTTGCTTACTACGCCTGATTTTGCTGTTTGATGATTTCCTGTATCAACATTACACCTGAGAAATATAAAATATACTGTTTCCCAACAGTGTTAAGACACCGTCAGTATTGCTGTAATAATAGCAGTATGATAAGCTGAGTTATGGTTTTTATTACATTTTCTTAATAATCTCTTTAAAGAAACAAAAATCATACATCGAAATTAATTATACTTTACAAAATCACGCATGACGTTTAATCAAATAATAATTTAACAGTTTTAAAATTAATTAATTATTGAATTGTGAAGTAATTCTTTAGAAATTAAAAATTACAGTAAAGAGTGCAAAATTGTGTCCAAAATATATTGGGATATGGAGAAAAAATTGCCAGAAACACCAAAACTGTTTAACTTCAAAATGTTTTCATACTTGTAGACCATACTTTCGCTTTTGATGCTCATAGTATGACGTTAAAATTTGGTGAGGATTGTCAGGAAAGCAACATAAAGAAAAGACAAGCAAAACAGATAAAAAATTCTTCATTAAATAAAAAAAACACATCATATAGCGTTGAAGCAATGTCCGTCATACTAGAGAATGTAGGTCCTGAAACTGCGGACAAAGTCTTCTCTCGGTATCATATAGGAAATCCTCGTATCATTCTTTTGAATGCCTGGAACATCCAACTATTTTTCTGCTTTTAGGGCTTCTTTCAGGTGCGCGAATAGTAATAAGTCACTTGGAGCAATATTACGAGGGTGAGGTGAATGACTGAGGGTTACAAGTCCTCTAAAGGCCAGTTTACTGTTTAATGACAAGGGCTGAATATGGCCAAGCACTATCATGAGCAAGGAATCAAGACCCAGCTCCGGTGTATTCTAGGCGTGCAGGCAATACATTTGCCAGACAATCCTTTTGTCGTATATTTTATCATTCATTGCTGCTCTTTCTAGCTAACATCATCTTCACTTTTCCAATGTTTCGTCACTACAGGAAGTCGTAGGCCTATCACTTCGAATAACAATTTCCGTAGCATCCTGTCCATCCTGAAAATGTTTAAACTATTCATAAACACACTGCAAATACGCATAAACTGAAGATGCGGCTTCTTCTCCATAAACTGGTTTCAATATGTGATCACTTTCTCAGATTTGCCAAGCCCGAAATAGAACTTTAAATTCATTCGCTGCTTTATGTACAGAGAATTAATGAAAGAAATCAATATGCTTGTTCCTATGCCGTTCTCAGATATGTTCAAACACTATACAGAGTATCTTTTCCACCCTTTCTAGTATCCTTCTAATATCTTTTTCATGCTTTCCATTACTGCGCATGCCTTGTCACACTTTGTATATTACAAACGGTTTTTCATTGGGAGCTAAACAATGTTTGCAATTTTTAATGCTAATATTCATCCATTCTTATCTCATCATTTTTAAAATTCGGCTTGTGATGAAATATTACGTTTCCTAGTTCGTACCTCCAATTCAGTTCAAATACGCTTAGATGAAAATAATTCAGGAGACTGGATAGATGTTTTGATCATTTGTGGGCAACTGTACAGTAGACAAAGAATATTTATAACTGTATGCGTTGATGCAACGCAAAATGTTTTCCGATACCCAGTTCTTGGCTGTTGTTTTGAAGTTCTCTCTTAACACGTTCAAATAATTCGCAGAGTGTATTATCTATATACACTCTTGTCCAAAATTATGTTTACATGCATAAATTCACGGATTTCTCAGAGACTAATAATTTAATGAATTTTCGGGGAATCATACATAACATGATGATACATAAATGCAAAAGAAAAAATTGAAGATCACCTCATATGATATAAAATTGTAGCATGAAACAATAAAAATGGTAATAAAGTGTGACAAAGAGGATTAAGAAAAAAAGGAATGATTCAGAAAAAGAATTAAGTCTTACGAATTTAATATGGAATATGATCTCCCCTGACTTGTACACACATATCACAACGTGTTTTAAGGCTGGAAATAACGTTGTTAACCACAGTTTGGGGAATTAATCTCCACTCTTCCAGCAATGCCGTCTTCAGAGCATTTACATCTCTAGGAGGAGGATGTATACGTGCAATTGCTCTTCCAAGGTAGTCCCATAAGTTCTCTATCGGGTTAAGGTCAGGAGAGTTTGGTGGCCAAGGTATTCGCTTAATGTCTTCACTTTCAAGGAATTCATCAACGAGGTTTGCTCGATGTGGACGGGCATTATCATCCATAAATAAAAAGTCAGGTCCATATGCACCCCTGAAAAGTCTTACATAAGGATCTAAGACCTCATCCCGATATATCTGGCCTGTCACAGATCTGCTGCTGAACACGTGTAGGGGCGTACGTCCATCGATCATTATTCCACCCCATACCATCACACCTCCACTACCGAAATGGTCGCGTTCCACAATGTTTGAGGGATCATTTCGTGTTCCTGACTCCCTCCACATGTAAACACGCTTAGAATCACCAGTTAAACTAAACCGTGACTCATCAGTAAAGAGAACATGGGACCATTGATGTTCTTTACACCTATTAAAGCGATCCCTCTTTTTCTGTAAAGACAGTAAAACACATACCCTTGGCTTTCTGGCATAAAGGCCTTTTTCATTAAGCCTTCTGTATATTGTTTGCCGTGATGCAACAGTTCCAGTGGCGGCTGCAAGCTCTGAACTTAACTGGCGAGCAGTAGCCTTTCTGTTACGACGGGCAGTTAATGCCAGATACCGATCTTCAGAAGCAGTTGTCATTCGTTTCCGACCTTGTCCAGGCCTCCTTTTAGCCTTTCTGTTACGACGGGCAGTTAATGCCAGATACCGATCTTCAGAAGCAGTTGTCATTCGTTTCCGACCTTGTCCAGGCCTCCTTACAACACTTCCATCATTTTAAAACTGTTTCCATAGCTTAGAGACTGTCTGTCTTGAAATATTCAGACATGTGGCCGTTTCCATGATTGACTGCCCTGCTTCTAAACGGCCGATAATTCGCCACTTTACAGATTCTTCCAAATGATACTTCGAAGCCATAAGAAACCGCTTTGAGTCCCTACACACTGAAATCAAACGCTATGCTGTAGAAATTCACTCAAATATTTAGTTTGCGCAAAGCGCTTGATTCACCCTTGGATGGCGTAACGCCTAGATTTGCATATCACAAACCGTTTGATTACTTTTGATTGGATAATGCTAATTAGGCTTAGTTTTCACACATTCCCCTCAAATAGGGATCACATTGATTCGATATTTCATTGAATATCATCATTTTTGGGTATGTAAAGATAATTTTGGACATGAGTGTATATAAAGAAGAAATTCTGTCTGTTTGTCCTCTAATAACTCAGTTACTACTATAGATATCGTCATCAAACTTTCTACAATTCTTTCTGAGTCCTGGAAAAGGCCGACATCCCATTTTTTCCAAAAAACATTAGTTAAAATCAAAGGTATTAATTAGGAACGCGGAAAAACGATCATTTTCGCCCTCATTTTTCCGAGTGGCAACAGTCTCGCAAGCTGGGGACGAAAATCTGCTTCATTTCAGAAGTTGTTGCGACTGCTCGCTTTCAAATACTAGAGTTTGTTAATAAAAAATTTCTAAGTTTTACGATGAAATTAAAAATAGCATTGCCAAACATTAAATACATTATCCCCGATTCTAAAAATTCGCGGGAAACCATTTCGACTGTTCCCATCTTCGTACGACTTCAATCAGCCGAGATATTCATTAAAAACTCTGAAAACACTAATTTTCGCACTCATTTTTCCGAGTGGCAACAGTCTCCAGGTTGGAAATAACAATGCTTTATTTCGAAATGTGTTGCTTCTGCTCGGTTTCAAATCGCAGAGGTTGTTAATAAAAAATTTGCAACGTTTGCAAAATCTATACATATGAAGAAAAATGCCTGCTTGTGTGTCTGTTTGTTTGTTCATGTTAATGATGTCTAATCAATTATGGTCAATTTTTAACACATCTAATTCGACTAAAATTGAATATATTGCATGGAACCTAAGATTTTACGACCATTTGATTAGAAAGACGAAAATCATTAAAAAGTGCGTGCCATTGTTGCTGATGTAATAAGAGAAAGAATTACTTTATTTTTCTATCGAAATTTTTATGTGGGTTCCATATCGCATCATACTGAAAAATGTACGACAATAAATCGTATTTTTTGCATCTTTACTGGAGAAGAATTACAGCGGTGTCGTTCTCTCCGTTGTTAGATGCATTAATATTCTCAATTTAACTTAACTGGCGTCCGGTACTTTCGATATTTAAAATAATAAAAGCTAAATTGCCTACTGGTGCTGTACACGCACTAGAATACTCCTAGCATCATGCTTCACTTAAATTGTTCACGTTCTTTGTATTCAGCCTTTCAATTTCTCTTTTATTTCTCTTCTTTCGTCAGCTGATTCTGCAGCCATCAAAGTGAAAAATATTTAACTTATTGTCATTTATTTACAAATACGACCTAACGCTGATATAATAGTAAAGCTAAAGTATTTTTATCTTTGGTCCTGCAAATAAAAACTTGAGTTATTTATTTTTCTGCTTACCAAATACTTTATTCTTGCCGAAAAACCAAGGTATTCGACTGGTCAAACAATTCTTTTTACTCTTCCAGGAGAAACTGGACACCGATAGTTTCGTTAGATTTCACAGAAATGTTTACTGTATTTAAGAAAGAATTTATTGAATTTTTTCTAGATAAAACCGCCGTTTTCGTAAGGCAAGCTTTGAAGGAAATCGCTTTTTTTCTTGGTTTTATTCTTTAAACCAGCTCTTGACGCTAAAAACAGTAAAAACCTTGAAGGTTTAGTTGTTTCTTTGAATACATTTATAAAAAATATCTGAAAGGTTTCAGATTTTAAATTACGTCCAACGGGGCGTTTTTTAACGTTTTGTGTGCTACCTTTATTTATAAAATATCATGTTCTTCGCACTTAAACCATAAAATTCAGTTCAACAGCAATATCGCAAAAAAATTTTAAAATGAGTATATTTATAGAATTTACGATGCACAGTTCGCGCGCTTTGGATAAAAAGATTTTTTTCCCGTAGAGTTGCCGTGGCTCGCTTTCAAATCGTTTGAGTTTGTTCATCAAAAATTCGTTAAAGTTTTACAAAATATGAAATAGATAATAAATTCAGATTCCAAATTTCAGATTCCAAATTTGGGCTTCTAGATGCGCATATTCGGGTGGAAACGTACGTTATTCAAAATTGGTGGCTCTAGGTACCGTTGTTTTATCACATTTGGAGAAATATACCTACATTTATACAGATTCTTCATTATTTAATTTCCTTAAATATAAATATATACAGCTGTGCAATAAAATATAATAAAGCTATAGAAGATATATATACAGATCTGCAAATTAATATATAATACAGCTCTGCAAGATTTGGTGGCAACAGTTTGAAAAATGATTCAGACTTTTAATGTTTCCGACGCAAAATCGCAAAACAAAAACAATAGTCCTTCAGAGACAAAACCCCTTTGGACTAATAAATAGTTTTCTAATATCATTTAATGTTTCTATATACACAGTCCAGTCACATTAATGTTACCACCACGTACTTTCCATGTCAGAGTTAAATAACCAATCCCAGAAGGCAGGTGGCAGCACAGTGCAGTTGAGCGTATATAAAGGGTGTGTGAGGGCTTCGGAAAACATTTCAATCGTTGGCGTAATGCAGAAACGAAGCGATTTATACGACTTCCAAAAGGGCATGATCATTGGCTTTCGGGCCAAGGGTGGAAGCATTTCCGAAACGGCTGAGTTTGTGAACTGTTCGCGTGCCGCCGTGGTAAAAGTGTACCGTGCATGGCAAAATGGGACTGTCCAAAATCAGCGACGTGGCAAATGTGGTGCACCACGGGCCATAGATGACAGAGGCGAACGACGGTTGCGGAGATGCGTTCGGGCAGATAGACGGGCTACCGTTGAGCAACTGACCACCAAAATGAACCAAGGGGCTACCAAAAGTGTCTCCCAAAGTACTATTCAGCGAACATTGCTGCGTCTGGGCCTCCGAAGCAGACGCCTGGTTCGTGCACCTATGCTGACTGCTGTTCATCGACGGCGAAGGCTAGAATTTGCACGCCAGTACAGCAGCTGGACGTCCACTGAGTGGCGACAGGTTGCGTTTTCGGATGAATCGCGTTTTATGCTCCATCGGACAGATGGACGTTGGCGTATAAGGCGTGAAACCTCTGAAAGGAACCACCCTGCAACCATTGCCGGAACGGTCCAAGCTGGAGGCGGGAGCATTATGGTCTGGGGAATGTTTTCCTGGCATTCTCTAGGTTCACTGATCATTGTGGAAGGCACAATGGATCAATACAAGTACGCATCTGTCCTTGCGGACCATGTTCACCCCTACATGCGCATTGTTTTTCCTCAGGATGATGGCATCTTCCAGCAGGACAATGCGAGGTGCCATACAGCTGCCAGTGTACGTGCGTGGTTCGAAGAGCACCAGGATGAGTTTACCGTCCTCCCCTGGCCAGCAAACTCACCTGACTTAAACCCAATCGAGCATCTGTGGGACCATCTCGATCGAGTTGTTCGCACCAGGGATCCTCAACCGCGTAATCTAGCGCAGCTGGCCACGGCATTAGAGTCGGCATGGTTCAACATCCCAGAGAACACCTTCAGGGACCTATGTGACTCTCTTCCTGCACGTCTCGCAGCAGCCCGCTCTGCGAAAGGTGGTTATTCTGGCTTTTGACAGATGGTCACATTAATGTGACTGGACTGTGTATCATGAGCCATAATATGGCAGAAGGCACTAAACAAAGAATTTTTATGTCCATAATATAATTTAAAATATAAAATCAGACGATATTAATACTATATCCATAATTTCAAAACAAAAATTGGCAACAAAAGCCTTTTGTAAATTTTTTTGGTTACCACCTGAAATATAATGGCATCCCAATATTCTGTGAACTTTTTTTACATTTGTACAATAAATTTTATTTTTTACTTCCTTGTACGAAGTAAAAAGGAAGTATTGGTATCGCGAAAAATTTCAAGTATCATATTTCAACGAAAATGTCTATTTTCACCGTTATCGAAAGCAATTTAACAATGTTTTTGCGGGACATCTATATGTAAGGACAGAATAAAGGACTCCTTTTCCCCAAAAAAAAATTATAAAAGTGATTTAAAATGGATTGCAGAGTAACTAAATTTTGAGTTTTACAAGTAAATAATAAATACAAGTCAGTATAGGGGAAATAATAATAATTAGCAGCTAAGTTCGAAACAATAAATAAGTGGTATAAGAACTGCAGTTTTCACAAGTAAGCATAGTCATCGTTAATGTCTAAAAGTTAATGTCATGTGATAGGAAAAAGAATTCACAATAAATTCTATGTCGCTGCTTAAGGTACTTGAAAGTGAGACAGTCCATATAAATTACAATAGTAATTACGCATTAAGGATTAAGAAACAAATGCAGTAAGACAATATATATGAAGTTGTCAAATTCTGATGAGGACGAATTACAGTCCACTATATTTTAGTTTAGGAGTTACTGTACAATCATGTAGAATTTTTCCAAGCCAGGAAACATAGCGAATCAATATTGCCCTAGCCTGGATTCGAACTCCGGTCCTTACTATTTAAAAATATTGTTGCGTGCGTAAGGGTTCGTAATATTTATATAGTCTTCTCTCTCTAACGAGTTTGGGTAAGAATTATAATAATTAAGAAATTTTTATAAAATAATACAAACAAAAAGATTCAAAGAATTCTTCATGTAAAACTCGTTCTTTTATTATCTCGTTAGGCACTATGCTAAATGAAGACAAGAATTCTTTACATTGTTGCGTGCGTACGGGTTCGTAATGGATTGAATGCACAAGTCGATAAAAAGTTAACAAAATTTATTCTTTTCACAAGAAATTCCTTCCTCAGAAATATTCGTATAATATCACAATATCTCAAACGTTAAACAAACCTCAATTCAAAAAAGAGAAAGTAAATCCAATCTCACAGCGAATTCGCTACAATCAATAACAGCACTAAGTAAACATACAGTTTGCTTAAAACAACAGCAACTGAGTTGAGCTGTTTTAGTTCGGCTTTTATAAGCTTTTTAATTATTCACGAGAACATTCTGGTAAAATCTATTTTCTCGATTTTTCTGGATGGCAGCAGCAATTATGAGATTATTATTTATTAAATATTAAATGCACGCGTTGTTGTATTTTTACTTTTCCACGTAGCTGTGTCTTCAAATTCGTCTGCGTGCGTTGCACGGGAAAATAAAGCAATTTTAATTACAATTCTAAATAAATAGCTAAATAATACAAAGTCCGTAACAATATTAAAAATAGTGTTGGAGTTTATTAAAATCTCCGGTACTTCCTATGCCGTTTGCTATCTGGATATTTTTCTAATTACTCCACCAAAGCACGCGGGAAAGAGGAAGAAAATACTTTAAAATTTAAACAGACATTGTGCATCTGCATATTTTTACTTCCTTCTATGAAGTAAAAAAAGTACTGTAATCGCGAAAAATTTGGGGCACCAAGTTTCCACAAAAATGTCCATTTTGTCCGCTCTCGAATCTATTTGAATAATGTTTTTGCGTAACATCTGTACGTACGGGCAGAATAAAAGACACTTTTTTTCCAAAACGGATTGTAAAATGGATTTAAAATGGTGTTCCGATTAAGGTTTTTATTTATATCTTTAGTTAATTTGCGTGCAGTAATTTTAGAATTATCTACAATCTAAAAGTTGTTTAAGCTGCTAATCTAGAGAAACGGCCTTTCGTTTGCATTTGAAAATCTTAGTAGAATAGTGAATTAAATCACTTTCTGCACATTCAGTGTCTTTTTGCCCAGTGGGACCAAAAGTAAACTTTCAGTTTCGGGGACAAAAAAATCTGTTTCCCTGCCCGCAGGCCGAATTGCTTGTTTTTGCGAATAAACTCTAATTTTAATTGTAAAAAATTGTTTATTTTAACTGTATTTGGTGTTTTATGTTTTTCTATATTTTACAATTTTTAAAGAAGATGCTTTCAGCTTTTATGTATTTTTGCCTTGCCGCGAAAGGAGAAAGGAATTTATTGAAAGAGAATTGCATCCGTAATGAAATTCGAAGAAATAAGTGTGAATGAAATGCAGCAAAATAATATGCTTAATTTAATGTGCAGCACAAGGAAATCATGTTTTGTCTACGACAGATTTTTTTTAAATCTGTTGTTATATTTTTTAATAAACTATAAGCAGCTGCAATTTTAAGTTTTTATGAAGTTCAAACAAATCAAATGGAAACTGAATTTTAAATACCACTTCTTACATTTGGGCATACGATTTGATCACAGATTTTAAAAGAAGTAATAAAATATAATAGAATTTTTATAAATATTTTTACATACATTTTCACTAAAATAATATTTGTAAATATTTATGATTTAATTCATACATGTGCAGAATATGATAAAAAATATGCAAAATTATCATCATAAAAGAGTTTGGTTTTAATATTTTGTGCTTTAATGTTTCAAAAACTAAACGAAATGAAACCATAAACGTTTTCTATTTTCTGTGTTTTCACTATAACAGATCTTTATGTCAATTTTTTAAAATAAACGTCAAATGTGAGATATTTTTCCACATTTTAAGTAGCATTTGTTTCAAAATTTTCTTCAAATATGAAAGTATTTCCCCAGTTAGATAAATGATGGTTTTAAAAAACTCCAAACTATTTTTCTGGTTAAAAATGCGTCACAGCAGATGATAATTATTGCTTTTCAAAGCGATCTATAAAGTTTAGTTATACATGAAATAAGTGAAGAGAGTATGCCCAAGTAATATATAAGTAGTAATATATCAGTAATATGTCAGTAAATATATCAATAAATATAGTATGCTGAAGTAATATATGCTATTCTTTTATCTTAGCAATTCAGTCTTAAGAAGAAAGATTCCAAAGCAAAGCATGTATTCATAGTATCCCAATTCATTAAAATGCAATCCAAGTTATGCTCTCTTATTACTTATGTATTGAATTTTCATGTTGCTATATTTATAAACTCCTACTTTCTCTTTTTAAAATTCTCTACTGATGGAATTTAAATTGTAAAACCAAATTGCTTGTACGAAGACAAAAAGGAAGTATTGTAATCGCGAAACATTTCGGGTATCATATTTCAAAGAAAATATCCATTTTGACAGATATCGAATGCAATTTAAGGATGATTTTGCGCGACATCTGTACGTAAGGACAAAATAAAGGACTTCGTTTCGACTAAAATTTATAAAACTGAGTTAAAATGGATTCTAAAGAGATTTTTTCGTGGCATCTGTGAGTACGTACGTATGTATGTATGTATCTTGCATAACTCAAACATGAGTAGCCTCAGAACATTGAAACTTTGTATATAGGACTGCTATAACATGTAGATGTGCACCTCCCTTTTTGACTGCAATCGGCCGCAATAAAAGTATAAATGTATATATACCCACCCTGTTACTTGGCTCAGTGAACTCAGACTTTTTTATTCTTAAAAGTTGGTAAATTGCGCGTTTTTTGCCTTAAAAATTATTGAGTTATGTAGTTCTTATCATCAGGTTCAGGGTTTTATGCCATTAGTAAATTTGCATACAGTATTTGTAGAAATCAAGAACTTAAAAGTTAAAATACAATAACACGCCGAACAAATATTAATTTAGAAGTCAAAGAACAAAAATCAGCGTTATATTTTCAAATTTTCACAGGAGTAGTTTCGGTGGTTTTACCGAACCACCATCCTCAGCTGCAAAAGCGCAAATGAACGAGATAATATATAATGATTAGATCAGATAAGATAAGAAAGCCTGGACAGAAAACAAACTACTGGCGCCATCTGTTGATCAAACCAAAACTAAAACATAATTTCTTTAAAGGCTGAAGGCAAAGATGGATTGGAATTAGGGTCGTTAACTAGAACAGAAAGTTTTTTTTAATATGAAACCCCTCTAGAAAATCCAATTCACTAATGGAAGATGTTTTTCGAATAATTTTGGCAGCAGAAAAATTTAAAGTGATTTTCGGACCAACAATGTTGGGCAGCAGAAGACTTCTGTGTTTCCTTTTTTCTAACATACGAGTATGCTTCATGTTCCTTAACGCGAAATTTTAAGGCTCTCTTAATTTGGCCAATGAAAACTAAACTATATTGACAAGGAATCCTGTAAATACCCCAGGAACTCATATCCGGAATGGGGTCCTTGAGTATGGAACTCAGAATTTTATAGATGGGAGAATAAATGATCCGAAAGTTAAATTTCTGTAAAATACGTGCAACTTTATAGCTAATTGATGGAAAGAAGAGAAAGACAACAGAACTTAAAAGTTGTTTTAGTGCGGTTAAGCCCAATTATTTTTAAGAATATTAGAATTATTTTTAAGCAGCCATATTTGTTTACATTCGAAATGTAGCACAGTAGTGGGTTTGTTGCCAATCTAGTGAAACTGAGCTTCGAAACAACAAAGATAAAACCTTCTTTTATTATTGCAAATTAAATCATGCTTAACCCATTCTGGAATTTATTTATTTTAGGATATAAGTCTTTAAGATTTACTTCGCAGTTTTTAATATAGATACTTTGACTTTTTGTATATTTACCTTGTCATGAAGGGAGAACTGAATTAGAATGAGAAAATACAGAATCGTATGTGAAAAACATTTTTTTCTTGTTTTTGTTTGTTTGTTTGTTTGTTTGTTTGTTCAATTTCTTTTATACATCGTTTTAGATTTATTATTGTATTTGAATAGAACATGTGACAACGATTACGTAATTCTTCAGATGATATACATAATCTTTGTGCATTGTAAGTTACAAAATGAATGAGATGTAAGGCTGTTAAGTGAACCTAGCGCCAGATTTACCATACATTTACCATAGAGCCAGAGTGTGGCTATGGTAAACAAATATAGATAATTTTAAAGAGTGCATTTATTCTAGTGTGTTTAAGCGCTGTCGATGAAGTAGATTTAATTCAATCCAATGAGTTTAAATGAAATGCAACAAAAAATGCGTATGATTTAATATTCCGTACAAGGAAGTACAGTCTGATGGTATATATGTTACGGTGAAGCACCGAAATCTGGAGAATGTCGACTTTCACCGGTGAATGTCAACATTCACATAGTCGCTTGGTGTATGTCCGAAATATTTTCCAAATACTCTTATTTCTGACTTACACCAGTCAATGTCGACATTCACCATGTACTAATGGTGAATGTTGAATATATGAGAATATTATATTTTCTTCCCCGTAATTCAGTCGCGAAAAAACACACAAGTACTTAAAACACACAATACATTCAAAATGAGAAAGGAAAATAATAGAATTAAAAAAACTTATTTAATCATACAGTACGTAGTAAATGAGAAAATAAAATAATAGTAATAAAAAACTTACTAAATTATGTGATTCAAATCTGATTAATTGCAACAACTTAAACTATTATAAGACTTTGAATTTCACAAGAGGCCCTTGCTTTTTTTACAACTGCATTTATAGGAAACAGCCAGTCGCCTCTCTTTTCGACCTACACCAGAGCATATCTGTGATTGTCGACATACACCAGTGAGGGTCCGAATGTACAAGAATGCAGTGTTATATTCGATCTTTCACCGACGTATTTGGTGAATGTTGACATTCTCCGGTGAAAGTCGACTTTCTTCAATCTCGGTCTTTCACAGTAACATATACATCAGATTTTTTCTTTATGATTATAACCAAATTCTGTTAACAATCTCTGATCTGCTCTTACGATTAAGAAACTCAAAATATAACCATTTTCTTTAGTGTTTTAAACTTAAATCCTATTTAATTATAAAACGTATTTCTTAATTTATAAAAAACTAGATATGAGGATTGAATAATTAAGTAAGTGTAGATTGATACATTTATTATTAGACGTAAATGTAAGCCGAAGAACTTTTTTCCATTCGATTTGTAGTCAATTATCTTCCTCTGTCTAGACTAACGCCATTAAAATAAATTAGGTATCAAACATTAATGCTTCTAGAGTCAAACAATTACGTCAAATGGTAGCTATGAAATTTAGATCTGGAATTTCGTGCAATTTTCTCTCACGCGAAGACAGTTTCTTCGCAATTTATCATCTCCTGCGACGATTATTGGAGAATTATAGATCCGATGTCCTTTCTCAATCACGCAGACCCACTTTCTATACGCTTTTGATAAAGTTTAAATATTGTCATGTCTATCACTATTTGATTACGTCTTAATTTTGAAGATGCGTAGTGAAGGAGTTTATATATATCATTGACAATGAGAATTTGATCCTAGCATAGAAATTTAGTATATATATATATATATATATATATAGGAATATGTAAATTAGCTTTAAAATTTAATTTAGTAATTTCCTCTTCCTATTTTAAAAGTAGTAATATTCTTTCTGAACTGCGCCATTTCTAGATTAATCTGTGTCACATGGCTTGCGTAACGCTGATGACGTAGCTAACTCGGAACATGAACTCAATATTTTGAGAACTCAAGCCTTTCTAACCTAAACCAAAACCTTCTGCGGGCGAACTTCCATATTGCAAAACTGCTCCCTGCGCACTTTAGCTCCCTTGCAGCCAAGACGTTACTTCGCTCGCTGACGTGTCGCTTAACCTTTGCTAGCGAATGAACATGGTTCTAAAAATATAAACTGCATAAAATTGTGGGGTTTTTTGCGCACCCACATTGGTTATATGCAATGTCCTAAGAATTAGTTATCAATGAATAAAAATATGTGTGGAATTTACGGCTACGTCTGTCATCGAGTGCCACCTTTCTAACTACACAGTAAAGCCTTTCCAATTTATAAAGCAGAGAACCCTCGCCTGTCCATTGCAGCTCTCTCTAAACTATTATACTACACACACACACACATACGTATGTATATATGTCTTATTTTACTGCATAGTCGTGATCGATGAGTGGAATGACAGGAAGAAGACGTTGATAAAACTAATTTCAGCGAATCAACACTCTTTATTTTCACTACACATATCAAATTATTTTGATAGACATTTATCCCATCAAAGTAAATGCGGTAATTTTTATGTACACTGATTTCATCTTAGATAGAAAGCATAAGCGGAGTTGAGTAAGCGGAGCATAAGCGGCGCAGAGTTGTTTGCATGGCAGGAGTCACGAAAAGAAAGACGGAACTGCTCGCGAAGCAGTATTTATACTACGTAGGTGCATATGTAAAGCTAAGTCGTGATTAGTTAATTTTAGGTTTTAGTTCCTTTATTCAAGCAGAGTTATGTAATTTGGAAAGATCTCGAATTCGAGAGAAAGCATAAATTTAGGGGGAGAACATAAAATTTGGAATAGTCAGTTTTGAGGTTGCCAATTATTTCTTAGCATAGTCATCGTATTTTATTACATCTTACGTATTTTTAACAAAGCTTAAATCATAATTTTGTTTTAGTGTGTATCGTCGTTTGAGCTCGCTGGAGCATAAGTAAGGTTATGGATATTTGGGGCAATTTCTAGAGTAATTTGAGCCTTGAAAATGACTTTTTACGATTTGATTTAATCTTTATGCGATTTCATAAAAGGAGCCCTTTATATAGATCTAGTATACCGAAAGTAGAGAAGAATTCTGAAGCAAGACCATTTTAAGAAAATTGCTGTAGAATGACTAGAAGACCTTAGGCAAATCTTTGAACTCACTGCAAAAATATAGCTGGTAAGAACTAAGCTGACAAGAAATTTTCATGATAGTGATAAAACTCTACCTGATATAATATTGAAACTCATTGCTGAAAGGTCATTAGGTCTTTTTTTTTTGAAGCGCGAGACAAGAAAAATGAGCAATGCCCTCGCTGGAACTCGAACCTGAACCTCTGGATACCGTTACAAACCAAAGGCTCCAAGCCTCAGCGTTATCGAACCTACTATATAGGATGCCATGTAACGAGCTGTTGAATACAGGTATCCTGTCTTCCGAAATAACAAAAATATGGATTGCTGAGCTGAAAATCATATGTGTTTATTGCTTATGGAATACTTCTACGTACTCGTACAACCCCTGCCTCCATGTCTTTGTATAGCTTCACTCTCTCATAAATATCCTGCAATGTATAAGACTGGTCAAGCAGTATATCTGGCATTTCAATTTAATAATATAAAGAAATTATGCATATACAGTTCACATAAAAGCATCTCAATAAGCACAGTTGCTGTTGTTGCTAATGTTCACTTGTCTGATCAATAAGCAGTCCAAGACAATGAAGTTCCTCCTGGCAAGCAGCGCAAGTTTTCGCTTGTCGCTGGCAACAGCCTTAAGCACCTTACAGGTGACAGTGCGATTCAGTTTCGTCGCAAATTTTGATGGACAGCACCCCAGGGGGGCGGATCCGAGTGTCTCCCACCCCTCTTCCCCTACCAACAACCTCTCGAGAGGACTTTCGATTCGCCGGATATTTAGAGTGTATCCATGCTGGACGGACACTACGCATTTACAAACATCCATGCCATCTCTGGGATTCGAACCCGGGCCCTTCGGCACGACAGTCATAGCGCTAACCACTATACCGGCTGGGCGGCATAAACATAGTGGAATTGAATTTACTTAATGTGTGCTACTTATATAAAATATTTATTAACAATAAATGCCTTACTTCACAGAATTTAAGGATCTTCGGATTGTGGGGAAGCAAACTAAGATTATCAGTCTAAGGGAAACACTGCCATCATATAAGGCTTTTTTAAGAGAATACGACTTGCATTTACGCTACATATGAGGAAAATCAGGAAACCTCCCTTACAATCAGCCCGTTCGTCCACATTTGAGCCGGACGAACTATCAGTATTCAGCCATCTTTCCTTTCGGACGCTCTGATGGGCTTCCAGTATTTTAAATACTACTAATATTAATTCTAAAACTAATTAGAGAGAAAAAGGTATTATTTTTAGATGCGTCATCTTATGACTCATTTTTATAAACATCAAGGTAAATTATGATAATGATCTTATTTCTTAATTTATTTCCATCTTAAATGTTGGTGCAGAAGAATAAATATTTAAAACGTGGTCTGTAATACCTGAATGTCTTTTTCGAAAGGAATTATTTAAGTTGTGGCTTCTTCTTTGATCTTTTCTTCTGACGTTGTATTAAATTAAGAATATTTCCACAAACCTCAGAGAAAATTCCCTCTGGGGAAATGTATTACCTCGGTAGATTTTCTTTTAAAAAAACTAAGGTTACATTAAAATTCATTATTTAAAATAAGACTAGCTTATCCTCTTGCAGTGAAAGTAAAAAAAATGGCTGCATTACTTTACTTTTGATTTAGAATTCAAGAAAAGTAACTTGCTTTAGAAAGAAAGAAATTGGAGTTAATTTAAATTCATTTTTTTCCTTTTCTATTGCGATAATGTTAATATGTTTGCCTGTGTTTTGCGATGGCATTTTAGTTTGTAAAAAATAAAAAAGTTTGCTGGTTTTTGACGCTAGATGTATTTATAGCTTACCGTTTGCATTTATGCATCAGTTAATGCTATCAGGTTGGCATCTAGATTGTTTGCTTTACTATTTGAGACATTCTCGCTATTCTGTAGTTCGCCATTTTTGAGATAGTTGTAGCCATTCATCCTTTATGAAATCTGATTTACTTTTCAAAATTGTAATGTAAATTTTTTGCCGTTACTTTAAATAACTTACAGATATAAAGATCACATCCGTAATATTTCATTATTGTGTTTAGCTTTAGACTCTTTTCTGTCTGTTTGGAACCAAAATTATAATAAGCTCATTGCTCATTAGAGCACAAACGATTGTTTTTTATTCTGAGTTCATGAAGTATAGATTTTTAAAACGGAAGTTACTGTATGGAATTTATTAGTTAGGTATGTTATTAGATATAAAACTTAAGGAAATATTTTAAAAACGTGACCTGCATGCTTTTTAATGACTTAGTTCGTTACACTGAGGAGCAATATACGGTTATACAGCAGAATGTCTTAAAGGAACTTCTTCGATTCCGATTAAGAAGTTTTTTTCCTTGAGTATACTGAATATGTATTTTTACAGTTTATAGCTGTTGCTATTTGTGATGCCATTTCTAGAAAATGCGATATACGAAGTATGTTGGTCATGCCTTTCGGTGTATCGGCGACGATTACTAAACAGGTTGTTTAAACCAGTTACAGATGACTAACATTTCAGAAAAGAAAAAAATTAAAACATTCTAACCCTTTATACGTCAAAACGCCAGAGACTACCTTTCATTCAAGCGACCACAACCGCCCGAAACGGCCGAGATTGTCTTGTCGTTTTCTACCTTCCCCCTAAGGTACGCAGTAGCAAGTGCAATTTCCTCAAACGCATTGTGTGAGTTTATTGCAGACAGCTTGTCCTAAAAGGCTAATGGAGGAGTCTTTGTTAGGAAGTAGAAAGGCTGTCATTCGAAATCTTCACTTCTCTTTGTGCGTTAATGGACGGTACGGATAATGGACGGGGGACTGGCATTCCGGTATTTTAAACATGAAGATTAGTGAAAGCTTTGGTTTTCTAAGGGTTAAGATAGCCATACTTGTTATCACATGAAAATTACGAATTTCTTAGTGTGATGACATATTATAACTTACATTAATATAATATATATATGTGTGTGTGTGTGTGTGTGTATACTTATACATATATAAGTAATATGTATGTAATATATGCCTGCTTACAAGATTGTCATCAAAGATTAAAACGTCCGCTGCATGTGTAATGAAGCTTCTTAACCGTGTGCTGGCTCAGATAAACATTTCTCGAGAAATCTCCTGAAAGTCTGCAATGCTTCGTCTGCTTCTCTCCATGCAATTTTCTTCTTCTGAGTGTCATCTTCACCTTTCCCCTCTTCCTCCCCCTCATCATGATCTCTCTCCTTTCACAGTACATGTTCAAGTATTGTGTCATCATCTTGAGATAGTGTGACGTGAACAGAACTGTCTACATTTACCTGCAGCTTCCCTCAGTACCGTTCTCCAAATATGTAACTAAATCCTAGATGTCGGACAAGGGCCCCGGATGCGTTTTGAGACCAAAAGAATCTCGTCATTCGATACGTTATCCGCCAAGACGATCATAGGCCACAAATTACGCCAAGAGCTATGTAATTTCTTCACATCTTTCGAGGCAGAAGCTAAAGTATATGTAGAGTCTTTCAATGTGAATTGTTCCTAAAAAATCATTCACACATTGGCACCTTATAGTCTTCTTAACGCCTTTGTCCAGTGACTGGATAAGCTTCATAACATGGGCGGTAAAAAGTTACGTTTTACAAGTCTTCAGCTGAGGAACAGGCGCGGTAATTGTCCAACAAGCGAATCTCGTAGTAAATATTTTTCCCTAAAACACTCTTCCTGTCTTGTCACGAATAAACCATGAAACACTTCTTTGAATGTATGTTCTTTAGGGATTAATAAATGATAGCTAAAATACAGTTAATTAAAATTCATTTAATTTTGTGATGGTATTAATTAATTACACTAACGGAAGAAAATTTATATTTGTTTTTAATAATTCGAGGCTAATACAGACTGGCTAATTAACCAAAAATTAAATAAATTTTGGTACTGACATTAATGAGATGGATGAGCACGCCGTTTCTTGCACTGCTGTTCTATGTTTAGATTCATGCTGGTAGGAAACATAGTCATAGGGCGTTTATCCCTTTTTTGTTGCTAATGCTCAAGTGGGAACTCTACAGGTAGGATAACAGGCAAAAAATATCATAAAATGTCAGCCTTGAGAGAAAACGGAATAGACTGTTGCCATATAAAATTTCCTAACTCTCATAGCTTCAGCTGTAGTATGAATATGCAGTTAATTTGAATTTGACCTTTTATTTTTTGGAAACCTAAACTAAACCAAACTCAAACAGCCCTTAGAGAGCTATGGCTGGCAGTGCCCTGATATCTGCTTTCTAGACCGTGAGCTCCGAGGTGCTTGCGCATCTTTGCCTGGACAAGTGGTCTGCCTGTCGCAGGACACCCGATGTTCAGTCTCCAAGCGAATCTCGTACTCATTTTATCGACTAGCTCAAGGGATGAAGGGCTGAGTCAACCATGCCCAGTCCGAGGATCGAACCCCGGACTTGTGGTGTTGCTGCGGTTGCCATTTCGAAAACCTAGAAGGGCTATAAGGGCAGGCTTAGAAAACTTAATTTGTATTTATTTAGCTATTTATAGTAGAATTGTAATTAAAATTGTTTCATTTCCCAGTGTAATGCAGCGCGTGACATATTTTAAGAGAAAGCTACGCCGGAAAATTAAAAATATAGGAGCATACGCATTTAAATCTTTCACGACCAAAGCGCCCAACACGGCCCTTCATTGAGACGACAACAACCGCCCCAAAACGGCCGAGATTGCGATCTTGTTTTCTTCCCTCCCTCTGAGGTGTGCAGTAGCAGGTGCAGTTCCCCCATATGCATTGTATTAGTTTACTGCAGACAACTTGTTATAAAAGGTTTAATTGTGGTTTCTTATTTTTAAGTTACACGTGACATTTCGTTGTTGTTTCTCTGATTTCAGTTTAAGAGCTTTAGAACAGGTTTATAAAGAACGGGGTGAAAGGCTAATGGAATCTTTGTTACAAAGTACAAAGGAATTTTCACACGTATTTCTGCGTTAGTGGAAGGGGAGGGGAGGAAATTGCTGTGAAACTGGGAAAGGATTTCGGGCGTTTCGGTATTTTAAAGATACAAGGTAGCGAAGGGTTTGGATTTCAAATACTTAATAAATAAATATCTCGTAATTGCTTTTGCTTTCCAGAAACCTCGAGAATAGAAAATAGCAGAATGTTCACGTGCATGATTAAAAAACTTATAAAAGCTGGAGAAAAACATCTCAGTTCCATTCTTTTAAGCGAACCGCACTTGTTTACTTAGTGCTGTTATTGATTGTAGCGAATTCGTGGTGAGATCAGATTAAATTTCTAACGTTTTAGTAGTTTAAAATATAGCTACTGTGAGATATTGCGATATTGTACGAATAACTCTGAGGAAATATTTCAGCATTTTGTTTTATTTCTTGGGATAAGAATAACTTTTATTAACTTTTTATCGGCTTGTGCATTCAATCCATTACGAATTCGTACGCACGCAACACGTTTCGGTGTCAGAAGTGGGATAGAATGCCGATCACGAGAGGGATGGAAGAACAATTACGACAGTTCGTGTCTGCCTTTGCTGCATTCCAAGAAAAGATGAAAGCTGGCCAACCATACTTTAAGGAAGAGATTAAAGCGGGACAAGAATCCTTAAAGAAGAGGTGAAAGCCTTTCAAGGAAAGATGGGAGCTATTAAAGCAAAAATGAAAGTGGGGCAAGAGAAAATGAAAAGAGAAATCACCTGCATAATAGAAAGCAAATTCGAGGCTATGGAAGATAGAATAAACACGGTCGAATGTAAGGTTGGCGAAATTGAGGAAAGAGTTTCTTCTGTCAAAGAACAAATAAAAGGGAGTTTCTGCTGTGGAGGAAAGACCTGAAGAAAGCGTTTCTGCCGTCCAACTGCGAATCAAAAAACAAATTCATGATAGGGTTTCTGCGGTTGCAAAAGACGTTCATTCTTGAAGAAATTCGTAGCGATGGCAGGGAGCAATACGGATGGTTTGAAATTTTTGCCGATGCCTGCTTCGTCCCTCTCTGAAGTGATCCACGTATGATGGGAAGACCTCTTGGCAAGTGTATAAGACACAATTCTCAATAGTGCCGGAAGCAAACGAATGGGATTGCCAAGCTAAGGCCTGACATCTCTCCGCTTCTCTGAGAGCAGATGCAGCGGTTATCCTTCAAACTCTGCCAGAAAACCAAAGACTAGATTTCGAAGCTCTACCCAGCGCCTTTGAGCTGAGCTTTAGGGAGAAATGTTTGAAAGACTACAGTAGGCTACAATTAAAATTCCGTCAACAGAAGCCCACCGAAACACTCCAGAAGCTCGCTACGGATGCTGAAAGGCTGTCTCTCCTCGCCTTTACGGAATGCTCGAGAGAAACAAGGCAAATACTGTCCCTACAATACTTCATCGATGGCATTCGAGATTCAGAAATGCAGAAGGCTTTAGGAATGGCCGATGTCAAAGGCCTAAAAAGCGCTGTAATGTACGCCATGAAATTTGAGGCAGCTCAGCAAGCAACTGGAAGAGATCGCCAATCACTCAAAGCGGCTCACGTACAAGAGCCAGTGGATCAACTGACTGTTCGTCCAAATGATTTAACTAGTTAGGTCAATGCCTTGAGGCGAAATCGGAGTAGCATGAAACAAACACTAAAGTTCTGGAACTGCGTTGCTGAAGAGTACATACGAAGAAACTGCAGAACACCCCAGGACACGGATGTTAAGACCGCGCCTATCAAGAAGAGGGGAAATTAATTAGTGCCCGTCTCGCGGGGCGGAGGTTCCCAGATAATGAAAAACTCCAGTTTAAAGCGCTTCAGATTTCTGCAGTGAGTGGCGATAGTAATGGACCATCATGGGACACATCAATGGAGTTCCTTGTAATATAATCATCGATACAGGAGGCAATATTACCATCATTCGAAAAGATGTGGCTCCACAATTGAAAAGCAGACTCATCTGGACGCCGCCCTAAGTTACCCTCCAGACTGTGTCAGGCTAGAAGATTGACACTGACGGAAAAGTAAACGTTAACATCACGTTTGGAAAAGCTGCTTACCTCACACGGTATATGTGGCGGAGCTTACAGATCCTTGCATACACGGATTGGACTTTCTAAGGAAATACCATGTTTCCTTGGACTTTAAAAATAACGAACTGCATTCCATCTGTGATGACATAGCTCTGTTCGGAATTAATGACGAAGGAGTGAAATCTATCCACAAAATTATAGCTCAAGACGATATCACAATACCAGCAAGAACAGAAATTTTACTTCCTGGATCGATAGCCGGAAATAGAAATTTCCGCCACGGCAACATAGAATATCCCAATAACTGTAACAGATCGAAAGGAGTACTAATAGCCTCGGCACTCGTCGCCCTATCGAGAACAGTTGTCCCGATGAAAGTTGTCAATGTAACTGTGAAAGCGAGAGTTGCTAATAAAGCTGAAGTGGTGGCAACATGTACTTCGGAGAGCAGCGTTAAACGAAATAGTAACACTCCAGAATGCATCTCTTCACAGAGCATTAAATCGGAGTTATTGCACAATGCGCAATTAAGCAATGACGACAGGAATGCTGCCGAACGTGTCATTTATGAATTTCAGGATGTTTTCTCCTGCTTGCCTTCTGACGTGGGTCGATCCAGTTTAACACACCAAAGAATCGATACCAAGTGTCACCCACCAATTAAGCAACATCTCAGACGTCTACTGATTGCTAAACTGGAACAGGTAGGAAACCTTCAAAAGGACGTGCAAGAAAGCAATGTCATCGAACCTTCAGCAAGTCCACGGGCATCTCCCATCGTCCTGTTCAGAAAGAAAGGCGGTTCAACTAGATTTTCCGTTGACTATCGCAGGTTGCACGAGGTTACGAATAAACACAGCTACTCTCTTCCTAGAATGGACGACATTCTGGACATGCTTTCAGGAAGCAAGTGGTTTTCGACGATTGATCTAAAGAGTGGATATTTGCAAGCAGAAGTACATCCTGATGACCGAGAAAAGATGGTCCTTACTACTGGACAAGGAATTTGGCAATTGAAGGTGATGCCGTTTGGAATACGCAATGCGCCGGCAACATGCGAACGCCTTATGGTTTTCAAAGGTCTTTCCTACGAAGCCTCTCTGAGATACCTAGATAACATAATGATCGTCAGGAAGAGTTTTGAAGAACATCTAGATAATCTGAAAAGGGTGCTTCAGAAACTGAAAGAAGCAAATCTAAAGTTGTGTCAAGCTAAATGTAAATTATTCAGACAGGAGGTGACTTATCTCGAACTTGTCATCTCTGCTGAAGGTGAGTGCACGGATACTGAAAAAGTGTCAGCCATTAAAGACTGGAAACGTTCCGAAAATGTCCATCAGCTGAGAAGCTTCCTAGGGCTTTGCACCTACTGTAGGATATTCGTGAAGGATTTTTCTTCCATCGCAAGACCCTATCACAAGCTGACAGAGAGCAAGCAAAAGTTCTTGTGGACAAAAGAACATGAAGATGCATTTAAGAACCTGAAGGAAGCTTTAACATCTGCTTCAATCCTGACGTATTTTCAGCTCGACGGACCATTTATACTCCACGCTGACGCGAGCAATGAAAGTGTCGGTGCTCTTTTGTCCTAAGAAATAAACGGCCAAGAACGTGTAGTGGCTTATTGAAGCAAGTGCCTGTCTAAACCCGAGAGGAACTACTGTGTCACCAGGAAAAAGTTGCTCCCCAAAGGCGTAGAACATTTCCATCATTATCTATAAGACAAAAAATTCCTGCTCCGCACGGATCATGCCTCACTCGCCTGAGTTTCAAATTTCAAGAATCCTGAGAGTCATATAGCCAGGTGGGTACAGAGACTTAAAATAAAAACTTTTAAAAACATACAATAAAAATAACATTTCATTGCCAAACATTAAATGTATTATTATATTACGCCATATTCTGACGTTGAAGAAAGCTCGCGATTGCAGGTGACGTCATTGTATGTCGAACATTTTTCGTTGATGTCAGCATTTTAAATAAATAACTGCTATTGGCAACTTTTTTGTTTCAGTTTACGATAATTGACATGATATGTGGTTGCCACATTACATTTTTTATTGATATTGAAAAAAAAGTTGTTATATTACACTAAATTTAAAAATCATGACGTCTTACGTATTAACTTGAAGAGTCAAAAGTTTTTGTTTCCTGGCTTGGCAACAAAAAATTATTTACGAACTGGTTGTTGCTTGAAAAGAATGAACTCATACTAAATTGTTTTTATGCATTCTTTGCAGGTGTAAATAGAAAGTATAAATTTTGTTTTTATCGCAGTCCGCTTATTTGGCGGGCTTGCCTGTTATTAAGTATTAAAATATTTACAAGTCAGCTACATTCTAGCGACCGAATTCTGTGTACGACAACTCGAAAGCGTGTTGCTAGCTTAGGGCAACGAATAGATATAAATTAATTACGAGAGAGGTGAAAGTAAACAAATATATTTTTGTATTAGATTTAGGGTCCAAAATACAGATAAGAAGTTTTGAAACTGAATGTGATGTAGAAGCCGACTGGTTTCAAAAACTAACTCATCTTTGGAATTTATGTTAAATTTTTACCTTGAGATTTGGCTATAAATACCGTTTCAAATTAGGTAGGCAAGGTACCCAGTGCTGGACTGGCTTCTTTGCCGACATTAAACATTTTCTTATACCCAGAATGAAGCAGCACGTAATACTACCTCAGTGAACCTCCAGCATTGGTATGTAATATAATCAGATAGCAGATAAAACTGGATATTACGAGCCAGTTTGGCGCGTTTTCGAAAAATCGCCAATTCGCCAAATGGGTTACTTTGGCGTGTTTCAGAAAATCGCTAACTTATCAAATATCCATATTAGATGGTTGCGATTTTGAATGAATCCTGTAAACAGGCAAAGAATTCATATCAAAAATATATCGAGAAAAGCAACGAAAACGTATTTAAAAGTTAATAACTATGTATTTTATGGGATTAACAATATTAAGACTTTTCATAATATCACGTATCATTTTTAATACAGTAGCAAAAGGGTATAAAACGTTTTATCACAAAACGTAAGAAACTGTAATATGCAATAAATGAGCAATAAATAATGGGAAGGCAATGATTCATGTATAAGCTAAAATTTTAAAAAATGCGGAAGGAAAAAAGAAGATAAAAATCAAAATTTCGATCAGCTAAAACGTGAGCTAAAAAACAAAAAAAAAAGTTATTTTAACCACCTAATTTATATTTGTAAAATAAATTTTTATTTATAATGAACAGTAAAAAACCACATTTCTTTATATCTATACTAAAATGTAGCAATACGACGAAAATAAATTCCAAATGGTGCGCTCATTTCAAACACATGCTTAATCACATATAATGTACTTACATCTAGTGAGAATTACTTTTATTGTAATTTATATTTAAAACAAAATCTGTATTAATTAATCCCTGTATTTCCAACTCAACTGTATTAATCAATTATCCATAATAAACTGATTCGTGCATTTCTGATCCCACAAATATGTTCGTTGAAGGATCAGACTTACAGGTATTCGTCTGTCGGAAAACAAAGAGCCCTTTCTCACACTCTTTTTGACGTTGTGCTTGAAAGAATCGGATACACCACACCTCCATTCACACAAATCTGTCACATCTTTCCTTTTAACTACTTTTTTACGCATTCGAAATCAAACCATAATTTATGCACCATTCTATCATGCATCTTTCCCCCTTATCTTGCAACCGAATGAAATAAGCAAAATCCAGACGTTCAACTCCTTCAACGCCAGCCATTTTGCTCACTTTATTCACGACAAGCACAGTGAAATGACGAATATTCAAAAAGCCCGGTTAAATAATATTAACTGTAATCCTAAACCCTAACGATTTTCATTACAACAGATTTGGCGCGATTTCGCTTAATTTGGCGATTGGCCCGTAATTTCCAGTCTAGCCGCAGATATTAAATTCAAAATCTTAAAAATGCAGCTTGAAATCTTATTTTTGGTAACATATTAAACAAGCAGCAAAAGTAAAAGAATGAACATGTTAAATAAGGAAACATAACTGCATGTCAAATCATTATCTCATTTTATTACGTCAACTGTATTTGTGCATAATTATAAATTTACCACGCCTACCACAGTGGTTCAAAATTCCATTCGCCTGTTAACATCACGCGACAATTAAAAATAATTTATTTCGAATTCTCTCAGTTTACTAAAATATTTTCTACTCAAGGTAAAAGAATGTATTTATTTACTACTATAAATGAATCCAAGATCAATGCTCTTACTGAATTTATGTTACCGCAGTGCTTTTACTACTGTATCTTCTCAGATTACGAAAAATGTTTATGGACCACCTAGAATATCCATTTCAGCAAAATCACCTGAATGAGTTTCATGAACTTTGCTTTCGTCTTTGAGTGAGCTGTGCAATTGCTATTTAATAAAAATACGGCAAATGGCCGTAGAGGCGTTTCAGAAAGAACTGGTAAACATTCTTAGAAAGTCATACCAGAATTGAAAGGAAAGCAATCAGTCAGTTAAATGGCATATCATGTACGAAAATGTACTGAATATTGCTGTATAATATACCAAAATTTACACTTCAACTGAAAACACTATAGAACTTATAGAGTTCTTCTATAGAGTTCTACCGTTCTTCTATAGCGTCCAAATGAGTGTATCTTTATATTGTTGAGCTAAATCTTTACGAATGATGGTAACATTAGCTCCTATGTTGTCAATGATCATATTGCAAAAAACTTCATCGATATGCCCATTAATGGATAGTCAACTCTCATGGATCGCTCAAACTCTGCTCCGCGATATGATCATTAATTCGCTTCCTGCGTCGTTGCTGGAAAATGGTCTTACTTTCCGTACCTCGGGGTGTTCTGCAGTTGCTTGGTAGGTGGCCTTCGGCTCCGCAGTTCCAGCACTTTGGTTTCTTGTCACTCTTTTTCCATCTCATGGCATTTAATTGTCTGTTTATAGCCCCCGTCTTATTTTCCGTGCTCTGGGGTATTCGGCAGTTCCTTCGCATGTGCCCTAAAGCACAGCAGTTCCAGCACTTTACAGTGGGTTTTTTATCACTAATATACCGTCTCAAGGCATTGACTTGTCTAGATAAATCATATAAAAGAGCCATCAACTGATCCACTGACTCGTGGACTCGCACAGCTCTGACTGGGTGGCGATCTCTACGAGTTGCTTGCTGGGCTGCCTAGAATTTCATGGGGTAGACTAGAGCGCTTTTCATAACCTTGACATCCGCCATTCGTATAACTTTCTATATTTCAGGATCCCGGATGCCGTCGATAAAGTATTGCAGGGACAGGATTTCCCTTGTTTCTCTCGGGCACTCCATAAAGGCGAGGTGAGAGAGCCTTTCAACATCCGTAGCGAACTCCTGGGGTGTTTCTATGGGCTTCTGCTGACGGGATTTTAATTGAAGCCTGCTGTAGTCTTTCAAACATTTCTCGCCAAAGCGCAGCTCCAACACGCCAGATGAAGCTTCGATGTAAGGCCTGCATCCGCAGATGTAGTTTCAAGCACCTTCTTTGATAATAATAGTTATATTTCTTAGTTTCTGATATACTAAATATAATAAATATGTTGTGTCATCCTATTCGTGTCTTTCCTTTCTTGTGTTTTGTATCTCACTACCGCTCCAGGAAAGCGTTTCGGACAATGCATTGCTATGTGATTTTCCATCGCCTACGTGTACTCTATACATCCTGAAAGTTTGTAGCCGATTGGATGAAACACTCTGTATATGTATTTTGTACATATGTATAAACAAACACAGATATACATCGAAGAGCAATTACATTATGATCACTCTCCATCTATAGCAATGGGCTCGCTCAGGAACAAAAACTATTGCGCTTAGGCGGCTGATGTTGGAGTATATAAAGTGGCTATGCATTTTTCCGCTTGTCCGGATTTTGTATTTTTATCTGGTTTGTGCCATTAGAAACTGGGAAATTTAGACTATTAAAGGCCTCTACAGACCATAAACCTTCTATATGACTGATGGCCTATGACCTGTATGATCTAAGGCCACTTGCCGCACACCACAAGAAGACTGATCTTCCTATCACCTAGTCATTTTTTATATTTTCCTTCCATATTGTTTTGTCTTTAATTGTACATGTTTTGTACTGTATTCTTTTACACTTTGAGGAGATTTTCTTTTTTTAAATCACTGCCAGTTTATTTTACTACACTTATTTGCGATGTCGGACTGTTTTATGATCCTCTTGTCACCCTTTGCCTCCACTCACTGGTACTCCCTTCCAGGTCCTACTTATCATGACTGCATTCACGTTATGTGCCTTTGTGGCAATATGTGTCATTGATCCGGACACGTCGCGCTCTGCGCGATTTTCGCGGAATATTAGGGTTCGATTCGATTGTTGGCAAACATAGCGTGATTAGCGACATAATGGGGAAAGTAGCTGATTCATCAGACTTGTATAAAGGTCAAATCGTTATGGCTTGACGACTGGGAACATCAGTATCAGAAAAGGCGCGTTTAGTGGGCTATTCAGGTGCGGTTGTTGTGAGCACATATCGAAAGTGGTGTATGGATGGTGTAACGAACAAGTCGCCGATCCGGTAGTGTGTCGTCCACGGCGCGCTAATTCCAATGGTAACCAATACACTGTTTCTCAACACACTGTGCAGCTTACATTCCTGCGTATTGGCCTACGCAGCCGGTGGCCGAAGCATGTCCCTGCACTGACAGCACGTCATCGCCAGCTGCGTCTGAAATGGGCCAAGAAAGATCGGAATTGTACATTAGAAGAATGAAAGAAAATTGCATGTCCGAATTATGCTTTCTGGTCCATCACATCGACGGGTGTGTCCGAATTTGCCGATTTTCAAACGAAACCCTGGCTCTTGGATTCACAGTTGGACGGAGAAACGCCGGCTCGCGTAATGGCAGGCCGCACATTCAGTTGAACAGTATTAAACGAATTACGCACACTGCGCATGCCCAGAAGAGAGTCTGGCGCAATTACGACTTTGGCGTAATTTTAAAAGAAGATAAATATGGTAAGTGATTGATATTCTGTTATTTGGACGTAAACGCTTCGGGTTTTAAAACTTGTTAGGTTGTACGTTGCTTCATTATTTAGAGTGTAAATATCAATTGTAAACTTCCCAAATTTTCATTTAAGAAAGATTTCAAAACAGGAAACATTACATGATATTGTTTATTGGTTGTACTTGAGCTCACTGTTGTACTTCTGAGGAATAAAAGCAATCGATTATTTACCATGCGTTCCATTCATAAATACTTTAACAACTTAAGGAATATATCCAGTTTAAATTACTGAATTAAAGCCAAAGAAATTATGTGAAATAACTGATACTAAATGTAATGTTTACTGAACAAAATAAACCAAAATGAAATGAAACAGAAGCAAGTGCAATAAGCACAAAAAAAGTGTACATAGTATTGCAATCGTAAAGAGTCGCTAAGGCCTACATGACAAACAGGCTTGTTTATTTTTATTCGCCAGTATTTTCTCCCACACCAACGGTACACTATTGAGCATGCGCAGTAAGCGAAATTCATTAACGTTGATCAACTGAATGTGTGGTTTGCCATTACGCAGCCGGTTCCTGGGGTATTATGGTGTGTGCAGTGTTTTCATGGCGCACGTTTGGACCCATAATCCCCATAGAACATGCAATGACGTCTGTGCGCTACTTGAACATCGTTGCAGATCAGGTTCACCCATTCATCACAACAGTATTTCCGTTGGAGGATAGTGTTTACCAACAGGATAATGCATCATGTCGTAAGGGTCGAATCGTCAGAGAGTGGTTCAAGGAACATTCCGGTGGCTTTTAAGTCATATCTTGGCCTCTAAATGCACCTGACATTAATCCAAGAGAGCATTTGTGGGGCTACTTGGAAAACCAAATTCTTGCTGCCAACGCTACCTCCTCGCAATTTGCGAGAATTGCAAGGCCAGTTGGTGAGCGCTGGATACCAGATACGTCACACTAAGTATCAGCACCTTGTGAGTTTTGATGGCTAAAGGTGATGATGATAAGCAAATGATATTTAAATGTTATTAACAGGTTGGTCATAATGTAATGGCTCGTCGGTGTGTATAGACACACATACACACACAAACACACACATAGTACAGTACCTAATAGACCAATTGAATAAACAAACGATATATATATATATATATATCGTTTGTTTATTCAATTGGTCTATTAGGTACTGTACTTAGAATATTTGGTAGTTTTGAATTATTGCAACTACCTTGGCCCTATTTCGTGAAGAAGAAAGCAAATGGTAATTTCAAATCGGTGAAAGTAATTTATTTCGTACATGTTATTAAACATGATATTTCTTAAATTTAGTTCAGTAGTTATCCCGGAAAACAATTTATAAAATTACTTACAAATAGGTTTGTGCTTCTTCTTTGCTCTGCATATCTCCTGCATGTAGTTATTCCTGTCTACCAGTCTTACTGGCCAATTCTAACTCTTCTTAGCAAAATTTTACACTCGCTAATTCCTTACTCCAGCACTATGTACAAATTTGACTGGTGTAGTAAATGTCATATGCCCCCTATTCTCGGATGAATTACCGCTTAGAATGGCAGCGTGTTCGTTACGCTTTTTCACGCTGTATTTCCATAAAGGTTGTTTTCCAAAATACATCATCATCAAATGCTAATATGAACATTCCCGCTTTTGTGGCAGAATATTACATTCTTGCAAAAATTTCACAGAATGTTTTCGTTGCTAGCAAATCTGACAAGCGCGTATTTCAAAATTAAGATAAAACCAAAAATATTGCGATTTGCCTTTAGAGCTTCTAATACAACCATAACAACCTATATGAAAATGGTGACGTTGCTTACTCAAAATTACAGTTATCGGTATGGTTACCTGAAGAATTGTTATGCGCATGGTTGCCCCAGCTTAGCGACTTCTCGAAAATTCGGCGACTTCTACCAATGTGTTTGTGGTAATACGAAAGTACCAATTATTTTGCCAGGACATGAAACTGAAATATTAAAACTAATAACACTTTCTTCCAGTTGTTGGAAGAAATTTGCTGTTTATACACAGTACTACAAACATCTACCGATTTTATATTCTTTTCCATTAGTGTTTGCCTACTAGCGACCAAGAGGTAAAGTCTCCGAACACTGGTATTTCGACCTGGGTTTGAATCTAGGTGAATGGGCTGGCTGCATGGGCGTTTTCGTTGTTTTCTCCATGCGTAACGCAGATGTAACATACTTTACTTAGAAAAGTCCTCCACAAAGACATCCCTTCCTTTTGGCTCATAGTTCTATATCATGTTTTCGCTTAATGAATTAAACCTAAAACTGATGTTTTTTTTAAACGTAAAATGAATTTTGTTGTATCATTTATTTGACTTATCTGACTTGTTTTTTATTTATCGTTGACTTATCTGACTTGTCTGACAATAACATCCGAACAAGCCTACGATATTCATCGTGGCAAAGAATGCAAGATTGCACCTGTCGTTGATCTTGAGCAGCCTTCAGTACCTTTGAGCATCATATAGGTGACAGTACGACTTTGCTCAGTTCCGCCCCCAATTTTGATGGAAAGCTCCTCGGAAGACGGGTCCGCTGTT